>JAKSZP010016064.1:0-109440 GCA_022478985.1 Massospora cicadina | reverse complement strand
AGGTTGATTCACCATATTCTTAATTGAGCAATCCTCTGCTTATACCAGATTCTCTTGCCCCTCTCATTTTGAGCCTCAATGAATTTAAATACTAGGATGCAATACTTTAATTGTGGTTTACTTTTATACCCACTTTGACTACTAATAAATTTTTTATATATTAGATCCTCTTGTGGTTTGTCTTTTTCTATTATACTTAATAGTAATTATAGATTTCAAATACTCTAGGCCTACTAAATTGTTGAAATCCTGTGAAAACGCACCAGTGATCATTACCCACGCCAGGATTTCAAAATTAAAGAGGGATTCCACCAAGTGATTAAGTCCAGTCTCTTGGCTTAGAGTAAAAGGGCTATAATTATATACCATAATAAACAAAAATAAAAAATTAAAGCTTTAGAATAGATTTTTATTTAGAAAAAACCGTGTTAATGCACATAATTGATAGTTGATTCTCTTCAACTCTTGTTCAAATAGTCAGAAAATGCACTAGACTTTTTTAAGTCTATTAGATTAGCTATGGTACAAGTTTATAGCTTAATAATTTTAAAATATATGGAAATTTGATATCCACATCAAATTTGAAAGGCCTATTTAAGAGCATAATCCTCTAGTTTGGCTGATCATAAATTTGATGAAATTGAGCTCATTGCTGGTTTCTTTATATAATGGTTTTTTGAATATGAATTGGGTAAATTGGTCCGTTTGCTCAGATATTACCCGATTTTTGGACTTTATAATTAGGGGGTCCCCTGGATTCACTTGGATGAGGTTCTTTTGCATTAACATTGGATTATATACTTAATAATACCCTAGATTTTCGAAGCTAAGATCAGTCAGATCCCTTAAAAACATCAAATTTCATTTATTCATTGCTAAATTGGGCACCAATTCTGTGTGCACACCAAAAAATGCAATTATTTTTTATTATTATTACCTCTGATAAGAATAATGTGATAGTCAGAGATATCTTGTACCATCACATCAATAATATTAACACATAAAGAATAAGAATTGTAAATAAACTGCCAATCTATCCTCATCATCAGAAACCAGTAGATTGGAAATTTGAGCTTTACTAAGATCAATATCAATAGTCTTATGAATAACTTATTTATTGAAATAGCTCAACTTAAGCAAATGAGCAGCCTATATTGGTATTTATTAATAGCTTAATATTAATAAATCGTGACCCCAGATTAGAGGCTTCACTCAGAGTAGGGCAAATTGTGACAATAATGGTGAGTTAAAAGGGATGATCTTGGCTGCCTTGGCAAGGGAGCAGAAAATGAAGGTATATTTGATGAAAGACATATGACCTTAGGATAGCGACAGGAGTGTGTAATAAGAAGTGTTTTTGAGAGTAGAGTGTCTCTAACTCCCCAGGGGAAATGTTATAATTTTGGCATTATCTTGGAGATACGCAAAGGGGTTTTGCACAGGGATAAGCCCACTGAGCAGTAGGACTGACAATATGATGATCGTCATCCTCAAAATAATTTAATAAACTTTTCAATTAATATGGGCAATTGCCCCAAACAACACTTTATTAATTTAATATAATATATACTGCTGACTCTCACTGTTCCGCTAACTCTAAACTACTAAAAACTTCCCCCTTCAATCATCTCATCTCAACTATATCTCTATAACTTCAGAAAATATCATTTCCTCAGCTTAGTAATTCAGTTTCACTGTATCTCATTGGTTCTGGCAAGTCTTCATTCATTAAATTCATAATTGTCTAATTCTAGGCGATTTACCAACTATACATCATTCATCAATAGCTCCTAATCACCTTATTTTGAAGTGACCAAATAATTATCCATACCAACCCAATATCATCTCATCTTGAGGTGCTTACTTAATCGTAACTTGTATTAAACTTGGTGGATTCTACCAATTCCGCCATAATGTCTTAGGGTTTATTGTCCAGTCATACTAGAATCACAACATTACCCCCTTGACTGGATGATAAGGCTCCTATTGCTTATACGCTTGGAGGAACTTTGCATGCACTCAGTTAATGATCTGACCACTTGCAGGGTCCTTGATAGTATAAGCATCCACACCAGTTTTCTCAATTATTTTGAATGGCCTAATCCAGATGCTGGCCAATTGTGCTTCTGCCCAAACCATGTTGATCATGGAATAGAACCAGGTCACCCTCTTTGAACTGAGCTATCCCACTACGCCATACCTGATTGGCAGCCTAATTCTTTATCTTCTTGGCTAAACTGAATGAGTATGCTTCAGTTTGCAGCTTAATCGGCATATTCGTTAGGTTGGTCAAGTAGCATTGGGGATCTATTCCGCTAGTATGTTCCATACAGGCATAGAGCAATACAGGAAGTGCTGGGTGCCGCTCATATAATAACTGGAAGGAACTCTTCCCCATTGCTGAGTGATAACTGATGTTGTACACAAAGACAGCGGTGGAAAGTAGGGTACTCTATTAGAGGGTCTATCTGTTACCAGCTTTCATAGTATATTCACGAGTGTCCCGTCGACCTGTTTAAATCATACCATTAGATTCTGGGTGATAAGGGGTAGTTAAAACCCCGAGGATGGCTATAACTTCATTGAGCTTGGGTAAAATATGTGAGGTGAAGTTGGTCCCATTATTAGTAAGGATGAACTGAGGACAACCGTGTCACTGTATTATACACTCCATCACAAACTTAGGCACAGTGACCGTCCCCAAATCGCATATTACTCATGCCTCAACCCACCTTGTCAAGTGGTCAATCGCCATCAGAATATACTCGGACTGGTTTGCCCCAGTTGGCAGAGTCCCCACCACATCAATAGAAGTTGTATGTCAAGCAAAGTGAGGTTTCACAAACTGATATGAAGACTTACGGCAGAATGGCTTCTCTACTTGGCACTGGTGGCAACAGGAGATTATTTCAGCATGTTAAATTGCATGCTTTCCCAGTAGTACTGTGGTTGCAATATTTCCTCTGGTCGCGTACTCCACCATGTTTGACTGCTCAGTGTGCACTCATAATAATATTTGGGCGTGTGGAAGGTCTTGGGATTTTATGGTAGTGTCCCCTATCCACTTGTATAATTCTCCGTTCCTTAGGAATGTATCCGCCCTTATTCCATCTAGCACCTTAATGACTTGTGGCAGTTCATCGTCACACTTTATGCTGAGCATTTTATCAAATACTATATCTCTCAGATCTGCTGTAACAACAATGGTTAGCAATCTTGATAAGCAATCAAAATTTTGGTGTTTTGCTCTGGGTGTGACGGTCAAGACGCTGCCTGACCACCACATAGCCCTGACCCCCCTAAGGCAGGGATCGCAGCTAATAGTACCACACAATTTACATAAAAATGTAGGGCTTGAGGGCAATGACCCTCAAAAATGGCATTCTGTCAAATCAGATGCTGCAAATTCAATAAAACCTTGAGGAAAAGGTGGCAAAGGTTGATGTAAATGGCGACTGGGCCAATCAGAGGCCGCCAACCCAAATTTCGAGGTCCCATGCATAGAGATTGGCAATGGCAAAGAGCAGCCCAGTGAATCAGGGGCTGCCAAGCTGAATTATGCCAAAAATGGAAGTGGCATGAATCATGGCATTGGGAAGCTCAGCAAATCAGGAGCTGCCAAGCTGAATAACACCAAAAGAGGAAACAATGGCATTGGGAAGCTCAATGAATCAGAAGCTGCCAAGCTGAATCTGCCGCTCATCAAAATTATTGAGAGCCATGGCAAAGGGCAGCTCAGTGAATCAGGGGCTGCTGGGTTGAATTATCCCAAAAATGGGAATTTTGGTGATAAGGTCGAGATGAGTTCTGATTTGTCCTCAACAAATGAAATTATATGTGGAAAAGTTTCTGTAATGCCATGGGTACTCAACGAATGGTCTAGAACATGCCTAGATGGGAATATCGGAGGCTGAGATTCTTGAAATAGGCCCACAGATAGCCCGCCGCCCACAGACTCCGCGGGGTCCAATTTCCCCACATTCCCCATTCCCTAATAAAAACAAACCAAGTGAAGGTATTTAAGACAACTATGTCTTCTAATATATACAATAAAAACCTTAAAAATCAAAAATAAAATTTTGAAATTTTGAAATCATTTATTTGAGATCTTAAGGTGAATCGTGGATTTTTTGAGTGAAGCAACATGGACCAATCCTCAGATTTTAACAGATCTTTCGCCTCTCTATATGCTCTCTCTGGAGGCCAAACTGCCCTCCTCAGTGCGAGCATCATCCTTACAGTGTTCCAGGGATATCTAAGCCGCTCAATAAGCCAATGGACGAGGGACCTCACCACAGCGGCCCTCTCTTGCCTATGGGCCCTCACATGGGCCCTCTTGCCCGACTGCTTTGTGGCAATGTGGAGAGACCCCGTTTGTCACTAGATGGAGTTCATTCAACCTCATCTCCCTTTTATGGGATGGGATGGGGAGACCACATGGAAGAGCCCTACCTGCCTGGTATGAGCACACTACCACTCTCCTGATGGTCATCTTCTCCATCCTGTTCCTGCTGAGGGAAGCCGCTCATCTCCTCCCGTCCTGAGGGAATTCAATTGCTTATGTCCAACATGTTGATGCCACGTCTGAGTTTAGACAAGCATTGACCCCAGAGGAGTTGAGTGTTATGCACGGTACCTTCTCCCGCGT
The DNA here is from genome assembly GCA_022478985.1 of Massospora cicadina. Lineage (NCBI taxonomy): Eukaryota > Fungi > Entomophthoromycota > Entomophthoromycetes > Entomophthorales > Entomophthoraceae > Massospora > Massospora cicadina. Next base: position 104,792 of record JAKSZP010016064.1, on the reverse strand, counting down.
TAGATTACAGGCCCACCTTACAGTGGCCTCTGGGGGTATAATGGCCGCATCCCTCCAGATTGCCCAGGTGATAGCAGACCTACCGAAGAACCTGTCAATTTAGCTTACTGACCTATTGGAGACTCAGCCAGCCCTTCCTGCCTCTCTGGAGGACTGCCTCCACCTTGTGGAAAGAGCCGCCACCCCAAACGACTCTCAGGATGCCGCCTAGTCTGCGCTCTTGGCCCTCAGCCAAGGGAAAATGGCCGTCAAGAAGTACGCTCAATTGTTCTGACCACTAGCCAAAGCCGCCAAAGTGTCTCCTTCCAAGCTCGCATGGATGTTCAAACAGAACCTTTACCCAGACATCCTCACAGCTATGGCCGCCACCCGCCTGGGGGCAACCTTGGAAGAAGAGGTCACTGTTGCTTCCCAGGTAGAAAACCAGCTAGCCTTGGCCCAAGCCAGGGCACCTGTGCCTGGGAATCACAATAGATTCCGCAGATGACGCGCGGAGTCAGAGCCCATATCAAGTCATATGGGGCAACAGGAGCAGGGGGCCCCGAGGAGAATGCCCCACGCCTTGCAGCTCCTGCACCTACTGCTCCCAGCGGCCCAGACGGCCCCACTTACAACCTTCGCCTGACCCCTGCCTGCATCTCGTCGCTCAATAAAGGAAATGGTTCCTCATACCTGTTTTTTCCGTTTACTTTGAAGCGAAAGAAGAAAGAGAAAGGGGCCAAGTTAGAAAAACTGTGGGCTTTAGTGGATACCGGGGCTGAAGAAAACTACATGGACCGAGAGCTAGCCAAGAAATTAAGAATAAAAATGCGAGAAAAGGGTACCATGACCCTTGAGGAAACCTCCAAGTTATCAGAATGCTGGGAGGTTGAGCCCAAGATCAAGCTCCAACAAGGAATCCACCATTTCTGGGAAGACTTTTGCGCCATCCAGAACCTGCCCCACCCCATCGTTCTGGGCATGAAATGGTGGCATAAGTACTCCCCACACTTTGATTTGGAGGAGGGCCAGGTGATGCTTCACCCCAAGGAACAAGAGCCCTTGTCATTAGAATTCTTTACCTCTGGTAGAAGCAGGCCTGGTGTGAACTCTGTGCACTTAGGGGCGGAGAAGGAACAGATACCGGAGGAATTCAGAGACTATGAGCACCTGTTCCAGAAGAGCGTCGCCTCCCCCTGCGATCCACAGGGCCCCTTTGCATTCTCGTTCAAGTTCAAAGGGGATGCTGAGCTCCCAAAAGGAAGCCTGGTGTACCCCCTGAACCCCAGAGCAAAGGAAGCCCTAGACCAGTACGTGAAGGATATGTTGGAGCGAGGGATGATAGTGCCCTCAAAATCTCCTGTGGTATCTCCCATCCTCCTGGTCCCTAAGGCCAATGGCGAGCTCCGCCCCTGTGTGGACTACCGCCGCATAAATGCCATAATGGAAATGGACCCTACCCCATCCTGCTGATGGAGAGCATCTCACAGATGATCGCTGGTAGTCAGGTGTTCTCTAAGTTAGACCTGGTTGACGCTTTCAACCAAGTGCCAGTTGTACCAGAGCACCAACAGTACACGGAATTCAAGTGTCACCTAGGGGTATAATAATACAGGGTTATGCCGTTTGGACTCAAGAACGCCCCTGCCATTTTCCAAAGGACCATTGACCATGCCCTGGGCGACTTGATCGGGAGATGCTGCATCGCATACATGGATGACATCTTGGTGTTCTCCAAGTCTCGCGAGATGCACACAGAGGACGTCAAGAGGGTCCTCAGTGCACTGGACAAGGCCAACCTGCATCTAAAGCCCTCCAAATGCGAGTTCTACAAGGGCTCAGTGTCTTTCCTAGGAAATGTTGTATTTGAAAAGGGGACAGCCATCTGCCCAGATAAGCTGACGGCAGTGAAGGAATGGGCAGCGCCAACGGAAAAGACAGTGGTGCGCAGTTTCTTAGGTGTGGTGAATTTCCTGAGGAGATTCACCAAGGACCTCTCAGAAACAGCCGCTCCGCTTACCCGGTTGACTGGGCAAGTCCCTTTCAAATGGGGGGAGGAAGAAGAGAGGGCGTTCCAGGCCATCAAGGAGGCCCTCCTCACAGCGCCAGTCCTAGTGAACCCAGACGCCAATCGCCCATTCATTGTAGAGACAGATGCGTCAAATTTTGCCATTGGGGCGGTCCTACTGCAGACAGAGGAGGATGGTTTGGACCACCCGGTATGCTACTTCAGCAGGAAGATGCTACCAGTGGAAACCAACTTCCCTGTCTATGACAAGGAACTCCTGGCGATTGTCATGGCACTGGATGAGTGGCAACATAATCTGTTGTATGCACGCCATCCGTTTACAATCTGAACTGACCACAGGGCCTTGGAGTTCCACAAGAGCCCCCGTAGGATGAACCAAAGACAAGCCCGCTGGCACCTGGAGCTATCCCAATATGATTTCAAGATAGAATATAAGCCTGGGGAGAGCAACCTACTCCCAGACCTACTCAGTTAGGGACCTGAAAATGACCTTTGCGAAGGAGGAGCTGGATGAGTTCAACATGGCCCTGATGCTCCCTCCCCAGCTGTTTGCATCAATACAGGAGGAATGCGCTGACCTAAAGGAAATAATTTAAACAGACCAATAACACACCAAATTTGGAGAACCGGTCAGGAGAGAGATAGAGGGAGGGGACCTCAGCAAAGGCTACAAGAATTTTAGGAAGGAGGGAGGCCTCATCCTGCACCACAACCACCTATGGATTCCGACGCTCAAGCTTCAAACCGAGGTAATGGAGCTATGCCATGACCACCCCCTGGCGGGACACCCTGGGGTAGGAAAAACGATTGAGCTAATACACTGAAACTACTCCTGGCCAGGCCTAGCAGGAATGGTGAGAGGGTATACCGCGCGCTGCCTCACCTGCACCCGATCAAAGCCATCCCAAAACAAACATGCAGGGAAGCTCAAGCCACTACAGATCGCCCAAATGCTGTGGACCTCCCTGAGCATGGATTTTATCACCGGGCTCCCAAAATTGGAGGGCTATGATGCAGTCATGGTGGTGGTGGACCAACTAATATAGTATTCTGAGTTCTTCCCCTGCACCTCTAAGGTCACAGCAAAGGACATGGCCATAATCTTTGTGAGGGAGGTCTTTGCTTGACACGGACTCCCAGATGAGATCATCTCAGACAGGGGCCCGCAGTTCATCTCCAGGTTTTGGGATCACCTCCTGGAAAATTTAAAAATTAGACCTTGCCATTCCTCTGCCTACCACCCCCAGTCAGATGGCCAGATGGAGAGGGTCAATCAGACCCTGAAACAGTACCTACGGCGCTACCTCACTATGCAAAATGATCATTGGATCAAGTGGCTGAGGATTGCACAGTTTGCATACAATAACCTGGCGCATTCATTGACCGGAATGTCGCCCTTCTTTGCAAACCACAGGTATCACCCACAGATGGTGGAGGGACATGCAAGTGGAACAAATCCTACAGCAGATGAGTTAGTGGCTGGAATAAAGGAAAATTTTGAGATTTTGAGAGCCAACCTGGAGAAGGCAATGAAGGCTCAGAAGAGGAAGGCGGATGTGCATCGCTCAGAGGCTCCACCCCTCAAAGATGGTGACTATGTATTAATAAATGCATTACATTACACACCCCCGGGAAAGTGTAGGAAGTTCGGACCAGTCAACCTGGGACCCTACAAGGTCATCTAACAGGTGAATGAGGTAGCGTATGAGTTGGAATTCCTGGAAGGTTTGCGCGCACACCCAGTTTTACATGTTTCGCAGCTCCAGAAGTATGAAGGACCCATACCAGCAAAGCCGGATCTGGTCCAGTCATACAACCCAGGGGAGGCAGAATATGAGGTGGAGGAGATTCTAGACACCAAGATCGCTCACAAAAAGTGATGGTACTTGGTGAAATGGGTCAGCTACCTGATAGAAGAATCCTCCTGGCAAACTGCTGCCAGTTGCGCCAACTGTCCCTGGAAGGTGGAGGAATACTGGGGGCATAGGGGGCTCTCCTCTGAGGGGGGTGATGTGACAGTCAAGGCGCTGCCTGACCACCACATAGCCCTGACCCCCCTAAGGTGGGGATTATGGCTAATAGTACTGCACACAATTTACATAAAAATGTAGGGCTTGAGGGCAACGACCCTCAAAAATGGCATTCTGTCAAATCAGATGCCATAAATTTGAAAAACCTCGAGACAAAGGTGGCAAAGGTTGATGTAAATGGCGACTGGGCCAATTAGAGGCTGCCAACCCAAATTCTGAGGTCCCATGCATAGAGATTGGCAACGGCAAAGAGCAGCCCAGCAAATCAGGGGCTGCCAAGCTGAATTATGCCAAAAATGGAAGTGGCATAAATCACAGCATTGGGCAGCTCAGCGAATCAGTAGCTGCCAAGCTGAATAACACCAAAAGAGGAAATGACAGTATTGGGCAGCTCAACAAATCAGGAGCGGCCAGGCTGAATAACACCAGAAATGGAAATGATGACATCAGGCAGCTCAACAAATCAGGAGCTGCCAAGCTGAATCTACCGCTCGTCAAAATTATTGAGAGCCACAGCAAAGGGCAGCCCAGCGAATCAGGGGCTGCCAGGCTGAATTATCCCAAAAATGGGAATTTTGGTGATAAGGTCAAGATGAGTTCTGATTCATCCTTGACAAACAAAATATATGCAGAATAGTTTTTGTAATGCCACGGGTACTCAACAAATGGTCTAGAATGTGCCTAGATGGGAATATCGGAGGCTGAGATTCTTGAAATAGGCCCACAGATAGCCCGCCGCCCACAGACTCCGCGGGGTCCAATTTCCCCACATTCCCCATTCCCTAATAAAAACAAACCAAGTGAAGGTATTTAAGACAACTTTGTCTTCTAATATATACAATAAAAACCTTAAAAATCAAAAATAAAATTTTGAAATTTTGAAATCATTTATTTGAGATCTTAAGGCAAATCGTGGATTTTTGAGTGAAGCAACATGGACCAATCCTCAGATTTTGACAGAGCTGTCGCCTCTCTGTATGCTCTCTCTGGAGGCCAAACTGCCCTCCTCAGTGCGAGCATCATCCTTACAGTGTTCCAGGGATATCTAAGCCGCTCAATAAGCCAATGGACGAGGGACCTCACCACAGCGGCCCTCTCTTGCCTATGGGCCCTCACATGGGCCCTCTTGCCCAACTGCTTTGTGGCAATGTGGAGAGATCCCATTCGTCACATTGGGCCAATAAAGGATTTTAAAGTTGTAAGCCTGCAGCTTAAGAGCCCATTGGGCTAGACGCCCTTCAAGCTCTCTGAGGTTCAACTAGTGGAACGATGCATGGTCCATTACAACTTTAAACTTTACCCCATGTAAATATACTCTGAATTGCTTATAAGCATAAATCACCACTAAGCACTCCTGCTTGGTCACAGTGTAATTGCGTTTGTGGCAGTTCAAACTACAACTGCAGTATGCAACCGGATGCTCCTCTTTTTATCATTTTTTTGTAATGGAACTGCCCCAATGGCGGAAAGAGATGCATCCATCCAAACGATAGACTCTTTATCAAAATTTGGGTAGCAGAGCACTTGCGCATTCATTAATGCCCTCCAAAGTGTGTTGAAAGAGTGTTGACGGAGTTCTGTCCATTCAAACATGGCTTTTTTTAATAACTCAAATAGCGGTCCTCCAATACAACTAAAATTGGGTATGAAGCGGCGGTAGTAGCCAATCATTCCCAAGAATACCTGAATGTCCCACTCACTGGTTGGCATAGTCATCTTATGGATAGCCTCCACTTTGGTTGGTTGAGGTTTCAACTCAGTTTCATCAACCACAAAGCCGAGGTACTCCAGCTGATCCTTGAAAAAGTGACATTTTTGATGTTTGATCTTGATGTTGGCCTTAGCCAGCCGGTGGAATACCTCCTACAAATGGTTGAGGTGTTCAGAAAATATATGGTAAATTACGTTGATGTCATCAAGGTACACTAGGACACAGGACAACTTAAAATCACTAAAGATAGTGTCCATCGCCCGTTGGAATGTAGCCAGGGCTTTACACAGCCCTTGAGGCATACAGGTAGGTTGAAAAACACCTTGGACGTAATTATGGCACATTTCTTCTGTTCTGCCGCTGGCAGCTCCATTTGACAATAACTGGAGATCAAATTCATTGCAGAGAAGTAGTGAGCTCCCCCTAACCGATTCAAAGCATCATTAATCTGCGGCAAGGGGTATGACTCCTTCTTGGTGATACTATTGAGCTTCTAGTAATCTATTACTATATGGTTGGTGCCGTCCTTCTTTTTTATGATCAGAACAGGTGAAGACCATGGACTTTTTGATGGCTTGAGCATTCCTTGTTCAAGAAGCTTTTTGATCTCCTCAGCTACTACATCCTCAGCTGCCCTAGACCGGAGGACCAGCCAAAATCTGATGGGGGATGATCCCCAGTGTCCACTCAATGGATCACTCCCTGCGCGCACCCTAAATCATGATCATTGACAGCAAAGATCTCTTTGTGTTGAAATAAGGCTTCACTTGATCTTTCTGGTCTTCTGTTAATCCCATTAAATTTTACATGCAGTACAACTGCCATTACGCTGAGCTGCAGTTTGATGGGCAGAGCAAATTCATCCAGCAAACTGAACTCATGAACCCAGAGAACCTCCTCTACTGGAATAAAATGTAAATATGACACTATTTGGTGCCGGTAGAATTGCATTGGTCCATTCTGAAAATTTGTTACCAAGACCTTGATCTCCCCATGCCCCGGGAGTATAATTTCTGGGGCCATGTGGGGCTCAATCTGCGATTGCTAGTAGGGCCCAATGACCTCCCCATAAATCCCAGCAGGCAATTCCACCTCTAACTCGGTGTTTATTATTACTTGGTGTCCAGAGGGGATAGATATAGGGACAGCAGCTCTAAGAGGTTGCCCTTGATATTCATATATTTGATGGGGAAGGGCCCAGGTATTTCCCTTTAGTTGATGGTAAGAAACCGGATTCACCCCATCACCATATGCAAGGTTAATGTGACCCATGTGCAACGGATCCTTTTGGCATTCCGCAAGAAGTGAAGTAGATTGAGATCCGCTTCCCCAGAATTTCAAAGGTCTCCGCTGTCATATCAACAACAGCACCAAAGTGGCACATAAAAGAAGTTCCAATTAACAGGTCATGATTATTGTTCAGTAGCACTATGGCTGGGGCTACAATAACGATTGACCAAAACTGCAAGGGTAGTGCACTGTACGCTCCTTCAGAGACTGTGCTTTTCGCGCCTGCAGTGCCATACACCATATAATGTTCCGCATCAGGCTTAAGTACCAACTTTGCCACCAACTTTGTGGACACTATGTTGATTAGGACTCCTGTATCAATTTATAGCACAAATTTAGGTTTTTGCTATGACAATGTCACAGTAAGTACACTCAGAGTAAGATGCATTCTGATTGTTTAAAACCTGGACATTTAATGGATCTCATTCTCCAAGGAAGCTTATAAAAAACCCTCCCCAACATTAGGGTATTCTATAACAATAACTTCCATATGGAGGGCAGTGTTTACCCCTCTTAAGAGAAGCGCATCAGTTGATGGATCTTATTAATCTGTAGAAAGTTAGTCAGACATTTGACAAGCCTAAGGTTTTGGTTGCTCCTGTAAGCCTGCTTACGCAATGTCCTCTATTTGCGCTTGTGTCAGCACATTCATCCCTCCAACCAGCTGCTGATATAAGAAGGCGTCACCATACTTAGGAGCTTCCACTGAATGTATGGGGATAGGTTCAGGTGGGACGTTCTGAGTCAGAATAGCGGAGGTAGAGAGTCTCAACTCTACTTCACTCTGACTCTTCCCTGATTGTACTGATCCTGAGGCAGGTATTGGACCCAACAATTGAGGCAACTTATGGCCAGGTTCCCAGAGCAATCTACACGAAAAACAATTGACCCCATAAGACCTGCGTCCTTGGTTGTTGTGTTATGGGCCACCCCAAAAGTTGGACTGGGGTCAAGCGGTGTAAACAGGCCCCGCCCAATAGTTGAACTGCTGATGGCAACTAAGTTGGGAGAAAAGTGTGTAGTGATAATAAAGCTGGGGATTACTAAATGAATGCAGAACATGGAAGGATAATTCTTCCAAATAAGAAGGTCTGGAAGTGGAGGTGATAGGTTTATGCTCTATATTAGGTGAAGGGAAGGTAGCGGATAGACAGAAAAAAATTCAAATGAGTTTAATCAAGGGTAATTTGTCCTCTAAATATGGAGCCATGGCATTGAAAAGCTCATGGTATGGTTTCACAGCATAGGTCAACACTATGAATACGTCAGATTTGGTTAAAGTCACTGCTTGAATTAGCACATGAGTTTCCGCTGTAAATTGGTCAGAAAATGCGGTGAGGGTCTCATTATTCTAAAACCCAATGGTTTGGAACTCGGCCTTCCTCTGCACCATCTTCAAAGTTCCTCCAAACAACCACAGCACAGTTTCCTTCACTTCCTGGTATGTAATGGAACTGATGGAAAGATAGAAAGTAACTTGGTTGGCGCTTCTGACATCCAAGGTGGATATTAATAATTTTGCTTTATGCCAATATGAAGCTTCTTCTACTGCAAACTCAAATTTGCAAAAAGAATCTATGGATGTACTAATCACTATCAAACGAAGGCAGCTTATCAATATAAACCTCCTGCAAAAGCTCCTTCTTCCATTGGAGCACAGCGTCCAAGACAAGCTTGAGTTCCACATATTCAATGGTTGCAGCGTGTCAGGAAAATTTCTTGTCAAAGCAAGCCTGATATGACATGGCCAGCAACTGAGAAATTTTTATTGTTTTTTAGTGATTAATCAATGGCCCCCTGTAGTGAGCTCCACTGTTATAATTTTGGCAGTATTTCAGAGATACGCCAAAAAGGTTTTGCACAGGGACAAGTACACTGAGCAATAGGACGGACAATATGATGACCTTCATACTCAAAATAACTTAATAAACTTTTAATAAATATGGGCAATTGAAACAAACAACACTTTATATATTTAATATAATATATACTGCGGATTCTTGCTGTTCCACTCACTCTAAACTAATAACAACCTCCCCCTTCAATCATCTCATCTCGCCTATATCTCAGCGACTTTGGATAATATCATTTCCTAAGCTTAGTAATTCTGTTCCACCATATCTCATTGGTTCTGGCAAGTCCTCATTCATTAAATTCAGAATCGCCTAATTCTAGGCGATTTACCAACTATTTTTCATATATCAATATCTCTTAATCACCTCATTTGGAAGCGTTTCAATAATCATCCATACCAACCTAATATCGCCTCATTTCAAGGCGCTCAAATAATCATAACTCATATCAAACTTAGCGGATTCTACCATTCCACCATAATGACTTAGGGCTTATCATACAGTCATATCAGAATCATGACAGAAAACCTATACAAAAATTGGTTCACATGTACCCACTACAGCGCTCACAACTTGAGTTTCTATGAAATAAATCCAGGATACCTCCATAAAGATATATAACGTGGTGCCATAAAAACGTAACATAAGGTATAAAAATATAAATATAAACTTAGTCCCTTTATTTAAGAGAAGACCACCAAAGAGATTGGTCAGGGGTGAAACTAATTTAAGGGAAGTCTGAGTATTTAGGCCTCAATTAATTCGTTAGGCTTAGAAATGACTTTAGCCAATAGAGCGAGGCCCTACCTCTAGTAGTCTGATATCTCAAATGTTGGGATTTTATTCCCATAACATCCAGCTCATTTATATTATGGCAGATACGCCTTGCCCACTAGGTGATTTACCTTAATTGATGAGTTCACATAGGAAGATAATAACTATTGTTGGAATTTAGTCCCAACAGAATATTATCTGATCTTCAGAATTCAATTCCTCTGGGGTTTAATTCCTCCGGATTGCTTATGGTTTATTTGGAATGATCCCTTTCAAACTATTTTACTATATGGTTCAATTGCCATTTTAATTATTAGCATTTTTATTATAATAGATGAATGTAGTTGGCCATTAATTGACTCAGGTATTTTATTAGTTGCAGAATCCTTGACAACGCTTCTGGTAGCAACTCACTAATTACCCTAATTAGGTTATCTCAAGAATGTTGCAACACTAGTTGGTAAAACCAGACAGAGGAGGAAAATTCGTGTAAGGTTGTGACTTAGGCGGGTAATCCATCAGTGACGGTGGCCATCTCCCCAGAGAGGTACCAACGTAATAGGTGGCGCAATTCCTTATAGTTCCCTTGAATTCTTTAAAATAAAGGAGACACTTCAATACATTTAAGAATAATACCAAAAAGGACATGAATATTTAGCTACTATACAATTTTTGTTTATCCTTACTTTTGGGATAAGAGTTAAGGAAAAAATATTCTTGAGTTAAATATTGCTTGTGAAGTTCTCTGTGACCCCTGCGTGAAGAGGAAGAGTTGAAGAGATATTCCCTTGTTGTTTATAGAGATAGCATAGTACCTCTAGGGACAGAAAACAGAGCATTAGCACCATTCTAGAGGTGAAGGCAGCAATTAATAGGCTGTGTGAAAACTCAACTAGGACAATAGTCGCCATACTATTATCAAATTATAATATTACTATATCATTTTCAGGTCCAACGCACAATCTAATCTTTACAATAGACAGAGAGCTTATGCAAGCACATCAAAAGGTTAAAATAAAGTAAGCACAAATTAAGTTCTCAATACCAAGTGAACGCCCTCACCCTTAGTAACATAAATTTTGTAAAAGAACGCAGTCTGAATTCAGAAATTAAACGTAATATACCATCTTCATTAAAAACTATGAAAGGTAACCCTTTATCCTGTTGATGTAACGCCTGGGCCCCCATCAAGCGATTCTAGGGGATTTAGTTGGGCCTTCTTGGTATTGATTCAAAGTTTATCTACAGTGAATATAAGATCAGCGAGGGCGGCCAGCTTGACTCCTATGGCCTGGCCTATCTCCTCCTTGTCCTTGCAATCCACTCCCACAATTATGTCATTTACCATGGCATTAACCTATCGCTCTTTTAAGGCGCCATCCCTCCACCAAGGGCGCCAGTCAGTGAGGAAATCTTGTTGTCTGGGGGTAGCTTCATGGCTGCATATTTGTCAGTAGACTTGGGAACCGCATCATTTGGGAAAGGCTCATGGAACGTATTAATCAAGTCCTGAGCATAAGCACAATTACAAGCTGGAACTCAGCTATTCCCTGCGGCGTCAAACCCTTTACAAGATACCAGGTACTCAAGCCTTCTCTTCACCCAATGAGAGGCCACAATCCCTTCCACCTCCCATTCTGGTTCTCCATACTCAAGCTATAACTCTGGTGTTTCTAGCTGAGATCCCTCAAACTGGGTCAACTTACTATCGTGAAAGTTGAAAAGACTTGGAATTTAACTGGAAGCTTTAACTGGTATGAGGCATGTCCCATCTTCCTGACATTACAACAGGGTCCTATCCTCTTTGGTCCCAGATTCTTGCACAACTGCTTAATGGGAATGTTTCTGGCATCCAAAATCACCAGATTCCTTCCTTATACTCTTGCCCTACCCTTATCTTATTATCTGCATTCTCCTTGTAGGTATTCATAGCTGCCTCAAAATTGGTGTACCTCCTTGTGTAATTTCTTGATTTTAGTAAAGTCCACCACCACTTCCATCTTGGACCCACATCTGGGCTCCATGTTAAAGAAAGGATTGTAACCATAAATAGGAGAAGAATGGATAATAACCAATTGAAAATTAAAGGGCGTTGTTATAGCTAAACTGTGCCTAAGGGAGATTTAAGGCCCAGTCTGACTGGTCAGCTGCCATGTAGCACTGCACAAATTGTTCCAAACATTGGTTCTCTCATTCTTTCTGCCTATCAGATTGCGGGTGGAAGGCAGTAGAGCAGCACGGTCAGTTTTGAAATGCCTTTAACAATTTCTCCCAGAGTACAGATGTGAACTGTGGCCCGCGGTCACTAATGATTTTCTAAGGCACCCCATGGGAGGAGAAAATGTGGGAAACAAAAACTTGACTATCTGAGCCTCCGTTACTGTGGTGTGACATGGTTTAAAGAGGGCGAAATTTGTACAAACTGGTCCACCACTATTATGATAGCATCATATTTTTTATAGAGGGCTACTCACAATAAAGTTTACAGAAAGGATGGTCCTAGGGCCTTCAGCTTTTTGTACTGGGTCAACAAATCAGAAAGGGGCTGACGATTTAGATTTATCTTATTGCAGATAAGGCATTCTTTGGTATACTTTGCAATCTGATGACAAATTTACTTCTAGTTGTATTTAAAGGTGGACAAGCTCCAGGGTTTTTGTTTTCCTAAGGTACCCTACAGTTGTCCCATCATGAAGTTCTTTAATTATATTATAGCAAAGTGCTCCTGCAGGAAAAATAAGCGTCCCCAGAACTACATCATCTCCTAAATTTTCATGGCGCCCCATGGTTATATCCTCCTGATTTAGATCTGCATTTGGCGAAAACCCTAGTATATTCCAATGATAGGTACTGAGAAAGGACAACCTTTCTGAACACACCATACACTTCTAGGCTCTTCAAGGAAGCAATAACAAGCAGGCATTAGTGCTTGATGAGAGCTTAGATACAACCTTACTTGGAGGAATCACCAAGTGGGTGTTGTCAACTCCACCTCTTTGGGATCAGATAAACACAGGGTTACAGCTCAAAGCATCCGTTAAACCATTCTCCCTGCCTTTTTGAGCTCATAAGAGAACACAAATTGGGCTAGGGTCTTAAGCCAGCGAGATTGTTGTGGAGTCAGGACATGAGGAGCCCATTAGTATAACAGAGCCTAATGGTCAGTCCAATCATGGAAGGGCCAGGAAGAACCTTGAAGATGATGGCGCCAATAGATTAGTGCTTTGTCTGCCGCCAATAGTTCCATGTCATAATCAGTGTATTTCAACTCAGGTAAGGACATTTTTTGTGAAAGATATCCCATAGGATGCTCAACTCCATCTTCACCCTCTTGTAAGAGAGCCGCAGCTATTGCAAAGTTGGACGCATCAGTAGCTATTATAAACTCCCTCTCAGGGTCCACGTGGTGAAAACTGACGTGGAAAGCAGAGTACACTTCACTGCTTTAAGGCATTCTCCAGTGCCAGGGACCACTGAAGAATCTTGTCCCCACTCACCTTATACAAAGGCGCCGCCACCTCAGAAAGACTTAAGGTGAACTTTTTAAGGAGGTTGCAAGTCCCCAAAAAGCTCCTCAACTCTTTGACCAAGATTGGTATGGGACAATTGCGGATTACTTTCTCCTTGTCTAAAGCAATCATATGGTCTTTGTTGAACTTGATGATGCCCAAGAAGGTGACCTGAGACTTGAAAAACTTCACACTTAGTAAATTTTAACGTTAGGTTTGCTGCCCTCAAATGCCCAACCACCTGCTTCAAGTGGATATTATGGGACTCATGATATGGGGAAAGAACCAGAATGTCATCCATGTATGCTATTTCGCATACACCTAGCAAGTCCCCTAAAGCTGCATCAATATGACGTTGGAAAATTGAAAGCGCATTCCTGAGACCAAAAAGCATGACTCATAATTGAGAAACCCCTTCCTGGTATAAAATGCAGTGAGCCATTCCTGCCATTTTTTGTTAAAGTCTAGCTAAAGGCGATCACGTAGTTCATCTTGGAGAAGACTTTAGCCTAATTCACATAGTGGGCAGTTTACGCCTCCAAAGGAATGGTTTCAGGTTGGGTATGATCAACTTACTCAGTTCCCATAATCTATGTAAGGACGTAGTGTCAATCCGCTTTTTCCACAAAGAGTAGCGGTGAGCATGCTAGAAAGGTACGCTGAAAATTTAGCCCCATCGGCGAGTTTTTCTGTAACCCAAAAATAATGCTGCCTCCTCTACAGGGTCAAAGGGTAAAGGGGAGAGAGATGTAACCAGGTCAACTGTGAGCTTAAAATCAAACTCCAAGTGATTTGGTAGTACATTTTTGGAAGCTTCATCAGATGAAGCCTCCAACCCCTCCAAACAGGGGGTAGGAGTGCTTCAGGAGTGGGCTTTAGCAGAGGTGCAAGACTAAGCTTATTTACATTGGGCCACTGTGGCAAGTTACTTAGGGTGCTATCATCTGACATGGATATATTTAATACATAACTACTCCCCAATGCAAGGTTAAGGTATTGGCCTTCAAATTAGTTTTGAAATCAAATTTCCGCCACAAAACCACTCCAAAGATGATTGAATATAGCAAGTTTTTGACCACCAAGAAGTGGTCAGCCAAGTGGAACATACCAACATGATAATCAACCGGACCTTGAATCTTTGAGGTGGGAATACTCTGGGAGGCTCCTGCCCTAACCAAACCACCAGGTAAGTATTACAACCAAATGTAGTCAGTTATTTCCAGATTAATAAAGTTCTTTGAGTCCCACATATTCATAGATCTTTGAGCTAAACTTCCCTGAAGGAGAAGAGTGAGTAGCTGAAAACACAAAATTATCCTGACATTCACTAATTAAATGCAGTTAACGCTGCCAAACCCAGGGTGGGATCAACTTCAGGCAAACAATGTCCCCTGGATATGTCTTCCTGTCAAAAAGAGTGGGATATTTTGCCACTCTGATGACGGATGGGACATTCACAGCATCATTTTCTGCAAATGCACATCTGTTAGCAAGATTTGTTAGTAGAAATTTTTCCACATCCTGAGTGCGGAAAATCATAATTGGAGTCAACCTAGGATTCTCAGGGGTAATATGGTATATAGATATGGCTCTTAGGCAACTCCCATAAGAAATTAAAAATAGATTATCTAAATATTAATTTTACATCACAAACGGTGTTATTGGATGGCAGAGGCACCATGTCCAATGTGATATTTATTTGCGCTTCATTATCCATTAACAAATGGTAATACTTCCTTTCACTGAGGGTTTGCTTTGTTTAAGAGATCAATTCTGGAATGGGGCGTTCAAATGATGACTTTATATTAAAAAATCAGGGATAAACCCCTGTCACCACCCAGATTTACCTTAGATTGAAGGCGTGGCTCTGAAAGGTGCCGCCGTTTTTAACAAAAACTCACTCCTTTTAAGGGCGGTATTCATAGTGGTTGTCACTAGTGAAATCTCCATGGCAAAATATCTGAAACATTTAATTAAAATATGAGTTCAAGTCTCTACTAACTTTTGCATTCTCTAAGAAAGGAAGGTATAAAAGCAACAGAAACCGCCAATTGCAAAAGGGTTTCAGACTTTCTGGAAGTAGTATTTATAGGGGTGGCCACCAGTGAAGCCTCTGCAGACAAATATTTGAAACATTTAATTAATTTATATGGTTCAGGCCTCTGCTAATCCTTGCGCTCTCCCAAACAAAAAGGTAAGAGATAAATTTTAACTCTAGTTGCAAAGGAAATTGGCTTTTCTAAGGGTGGTATCAATAAGGACATTGACAGTAAAACATCCACAGACATATCATTTAACCCTCTTTGGTTGAGGTGGGTAATTCACAAACAATGGCATAAATTGCAAGATGGAAGGAGACAAGTGGAGTCCGCCACCCTTAAGTGTCCCATGACCAGCTAATTATGTGTTAAATTAATAATGATGCTTTGATGACTTCAAGACACAGTAAGCCTGAGACCCATATAATATTACATAAATAGAGGCCCCCAAAATTCCCAAATCAACTGGGCACAAATGACTCATGGAAGGTCTGATAGTTTTTGAATTACACTTCCAATGAGGCAGGTTTTCTCTAAAAGTTACACTGGGCGGATTCTCCAAAAAGCAGAAAAATTAAACAAAAGTACAGATTATAATTTGACCTAACTTTTATTATCAAAAAGTGGGGATATTTATAGGCTTTATAATAGCTCATAATCTATCAAAGCAAATTAATCTCTGCGCAATCAAATCTTCAATCAATTGATTGGTATGAGATTTATTATTAACCTTGATAAAAAGAGATATATTTTACTCTCCTTCTGATGATGCTGGGGGAATCAATGGGCGGGATTTTCAGAGATAAGAGAATTTGGTGAAATCCTGACACTTCCCCCCTTAAGATTTGATTGCGTGGAGGGTGACTTCTTAAAAACTTAGGATGAATATGATTTACCACTATACTGGTATCAACATGAACAATTGAATACTCTAATACTTTTCAAAAATATAACTCAATAGGTACCAGATCAATTAGTTCCTAACTTTTCAGTTCGCCCACCAGGTTGAGAATGATAGTACATAATGTAATCTCAATCTGGTATTCAGGTAAGGCAGGTTTGTGTTGATTACTCCTTTGAGTCTCTTTTTAAGTGGTTGTTTCAATCGATTTCATTGCTTGATCTTCAAGATGGATATTCTCATTGGCCAGATTCCTCATAATCAATCAGAATTTTCTGGAATGGGTTCCTCAAGGATTGTCTGAACACTAGAAGGGACTGAAGTATCCCGCCCATATATGCACTTAAAAGGGGACATCTCGATAATGTGATGATAGCTTATCCATTAAGCAAACAAGGCACTAGGAAAAATAAAACTCCACCGAGTTGGATCAGTGGATGCCATCTTCCTTAGAATTGAGACTAGGGTTCCATTAACTCGTTCAATGGCCCCATTTGTAGATGGATTATATAAGACAAAAAATCGCTGAGCAGTGTTAAATAATTTGGATAACTTCTTTATAAGTTGTGAGGTAAAGTTAGTCCCATTATCTAACATAAGGACCTTAGGACACCCATGTTGAGAAATGATATGTTGGTATAGGAATAGCGCAGTAGTTTAGCTGAGGGGTAGCAATGGAAATGGCCTCAACCTATTTAGTTAAATGGTCAACAGCCATAATGATATACTGATGGCCATGCAATCCCTGAGGAAAAGGACCTACAACATCAATGCTGACCACCTCAAATGCCTTAGTCGAGGGAATAACTTGATGTTGATATGTAGGGTTGGTAGTTCCATGGCTTTTGCAGATAAGACATGAGTCAAGGGTCTCTCAGATTAATTCAGTCATGTTGTTTTAATAGTATCGAGTCTTCAACCATTCTTAAGTCTTCTTTAAGCCACTATGACTGACATGTTCATGACTTTCCATTACAGCGCGAATTCAAGAGTTGGGATGCAGAAAGGGCAACCATTTGGATTTGACTTTCTTATACAAAGCTCCGTCCCAAATCATAGTATCTTTGGTAATTGATTTTAGAAAGGCTTAATCCTCTTCAGTTTCTTGATCCCACAACTCAGGCCGTCCAATAAGATTATATAAGCGTTCTTCCTTTTCTAGTCCCAAGGTTATAATAGGCAATTGAGACAGACCATCAGCATTTTGATGTTGAGCACCTGAGCGATGAATAATGGAGAAATTGTAATTTTGAAACCTTAAAGCCCAACGGGCCAACCTCCCATCAGGATCCTTCATGTTCTGAAACCATTTTAAGGAAGAATGGTCAGTAATAACAGTGAAATGGTTATCATATAAGAAGGGACGGAAATGCTTGATTGCTAGAATTACAGCCAAAAACTCTTACTCAGTGACACTGTAATTCCGTTCAGCCTTTAACAAAGTTTTGCTAAAGAAAGCGATGGGAATATCATTCTTCTCTTCATCACACTGGGACAAGATAGAACCAATAGCGACATTGCTTGCATCAGTATGTAAAAAGAAAGGCTTATCAAATTGGAGATGAATTATAACAGGTACCTTGATCAAAGCAGTAAGTAGATGATTGAACTATTGTTCTTGAGCTGATCCCCACTTGAAGGGCACTCCTTTCTGCAACAGGTGAAATAGGGGTTCAGCCATATCAGCAAAGTTGGGTATAAATTGCTAGTAATACCCAACCATGCCAATAAAGACTTGAATATCCCGCAGAGAGGTTGGAGGAAACATTCGTTGGATGGCTTAAATTTTGTCCAGGAGAGGTCTAATCCTTTTAGCTGAAACCTGATGTCCTAAAAAGCCCATTTCATTTTGATAGAATGAACATTTTGAGGGTTTGAGTTTTAAGGAAGAGCTCAGATTCGTCTGAAAACTTCTTTTAAATGGTCCAAATGCTCAGAAAAGTTTTTTGAAAACACAATAATATCATCAAGATATACCAGAACACAAGTAAGCTTTAGATCCCGTAGCATACTATCCATGGCCCTTTGGAAAGTTGCTGGGGCATTGCTTAGTCCTTGAGGCATATGAGTTGATTCAAAGAACCCTTCACTCAATATCAGGGCACACTTGGCACAATCTTCTGGTGATAACTCAATTTGCCAATATCCATTGGCTAAGTCCATGGACGAAAATTAGGTGGATCCAGCCAACAACCTAAGAGAATCATCAATACTAGGTAAGGGTTAACAATCTCGTCAAGCTATAGCATACAGTCTACGGTAATTTATAACAACTTGGTGAGAACCATCTTTTTTCTTAACTAATAACAATGGAGATGCCTAAGGACTATTGGAGGGTTTCAACAATCCAGCCTCCAACAGTTAATGCAGCTCCTTAGTAACCTGGGCTTCTTTTACTTTAGACTTCCAATAGGGCTTTGCACGAATAGGAAGGTGATTGCTAGTTTCAACAGAGTGCATTACTCCTTTCATCTTCCCAAAATTGTAAGTATACTTAGCGAGAATGTCAAAATATTGTCTAACAATTGAAGAACTTGTCTCTCCTGTTCACTAGAGAGGTGTTTCCCAATATAAGGACTCGCCGTAATGATTTCTTGATCACTTTCCAACCCAAAATCTTGTAGATTTCCAAAGGGTTTAACATCATAAATCCGAGATAAGGGCAGTAACTTGACATAAGCAATCAGATGTTCTCGATCTACCAATTTTGGCTCATTGGTAAGGTTCACCAGTAAGACAGACAATGATCCTGAATAAGCATAATCCAATACTCCAGGATAAGGCAAGAGTTCTTTAGCCGAAGGGTTGAAAATGCCTTGAACTTGTAACAAATGTCCTTTTGGAATCAAAAAATGCAAATAAGTGTTAACAATTATCTGAGATTTTGGCGGAATAATTAAATTTTCAGGGGAGAAAATAGGCATCTCTTCTTCTATGTCAGCTGTTGTAGGAGGTAATTTTACCTGAGGGTCTTCAACATGGTACTGAATGGAACAAGACCTTTTTGTTCACTCTAGCAGACATAACTAACGTCTAGTATGAGCATGTTTGGATAAAAGCAATGGAACTCTATACACCAAAAGAGACAATGACGAGTCAGGGTAATTGATAATTTCATTATATTCTTGTAAAAATTGAGTTCCCAAAAGTAGGTCATAACTCAAGTTATCAAGTACAATGGCAGGGATTGTAAAAGTTAATTTCCCAATTTTTCAGGGGAAGGGACGAAAAAGCTCCAATTGACCGAGTACTCTGAGGTCCAGCCGTTCCATATTCTTCAAAGTGAGAAATATTAGGAGTTAATTTGGTTCGCTTGATGAATTTTGATGAAACAACATTCACTGGAGATCCTGTATATATGATAGCTTTAGCATTGATTTGATTCACTTGGAAGTCAATATGGATAATGATGCTTCTAAACTGAGAGGATAAAGCCAACAAGGAGGGCAAGGAATAAGAAGAATGTTCACCTTTATTATACTCAATTAGGCTTTGATGCTCTTGCTGTGTACTCATCTCATTATCAAGGTGTAGAATCTTATTGGGATTATCTCTTTTCTTCTTCTCATCTGCTTCCTTCTTGAAACAACGATCCTCAGTATGAAAATATCAATGACAGTATTTACACTGGATCGCCCTAGTATTCTCAGGCATAGCATAGACTTTGGGGCGACTAGGTCTAGGAGACTCATAAACTCGGGGGTTTTTGGAGAATTGAGGAGTCAATTCCAACAAGGCCTCCTTAATGTCCAAAATACTTCAGGAATTCTTTTTTACACTAACTAGATAAACTTGAATTTGCGTTCTGGAAGAAAAAACTGACATAACTGCCATAATCGCATCATCTAAATTTAACTGACCACAAGCCACTAGAGTCTGAGCTTCCCAATAGAACCAACGAGCAAAGTCTTTGATAGATTTGTTTTGGTGGGGCTGTATACCCATAAAAGCCTGTTTTTAAGAGGACAGAGTTTGCTCACTCCCAAATTCTTTGATAAGCGCTTCCCTCACCTGAGACCAAATAGAGCAAGTCATCAAGTGGGGTACCATAATATCCTGAGCCAAACGAGTAAGGCAATTTTGCAAATAATTCATCTTCTGGTTATCTGTAGCCTCACTTAGCGCCTTTTCACGAAGATAGAGGAAGGAAGTAAGGCTGCCTTCCCCCAGTGAGTACTTATCCTTGAATACCAGTTTGAAACTCATGAGGGCATTAGATGTCAAAACATGTACTCCAGGTTGTTTAGATTGAGTGAAAACATATGAATTGGAGTCTGACGCGTGAGAATAAATTGAGGATAAGGACCAGCAGGTTCAGTTCAAATTTCACTAATCTGACAGTTCAGCTCAGCAAGCCCCACTTTCTCATCTAATTGGCGATATAACTCAAAAATCTGTTCCTGTTGGACATTATACTTGAGTTCCAGCGTCTCAATCTTCGCTTGGAGCATTTATCCTTTAGATTCCCAAGCATGGAGTAGGATATCGGTGTCCTTTACCCATTTACCCAAATTGACCAACTCATCAGATAAAGACTGAAGTGACAAGAGGGGATCGATTGGACCCCCTCAGGGGTTATATTACATTCCTTAGTCAATTCATAGAATTGTTCATGCAAGCGATCCATCATACTCATGAGAGAGTCAATTTGTTGAAGGGATCTGGAATGCCCATCAGCGCCCAAAGACCCCAAGGTCCCTCAACGCCTGGTGGACCATGAGGCCCTACATTCCTGGAGGGTCCCCTAAGGTCCATCAGCACCAGGTGGTCCACAAGGTCCTTCAATCCCCAGGGGACCCATAGCTCCAGTGGTTTTCTCTACCTCATTAACCCAGAATGGAATTCCTGAGTACAACTGTTCCAAGTGGACTAGACAGTTTCTAACTTCCGCCTCCATTGATTGATTACACTCAGAGAGTTGGGAAAGACCCTCTCTCCATTCTCTCTGAATCTCCTGTACTTACCTTGTGAACTGAATATTGACAAAACTAGATATCACATTATTAAGCTAAATAAGCTGTTGATGAATTTTGTTGAGAAAGGTTTGATTACTAATAATGGCCTCACAATTATCTCAGCTAAATTTGGAAGCAGACTTAAAAAATTTGGAAACATGATTATTCAAGGATTGAAGTCCTTTTAGTAAATTGAGCATCCCTTGAAGGTGCATTCCCACTATGGGTAATT
Organism: Massospora cicadina; assembly: GCA_022478985.1. Lineage (NCBI taxonomy): Eukaryota > Fungi > Entomophthoromycota > Entomophthoromycetes > Entomophthorales > Entomophthoraceae > Massospora > Massospora cicadina. The sequence goes on along the minus strand of JAKSZP010016064.1, from coordinate 83,490 downwards.
TATGGTATAAGGTGGGGTGAACGAGCTGGTGCAAGTATTGTTTGGGGCTAATTCCTGGCATTTGGGAGGATTCTAATACTTCCCATAAAATAGAGGGTATGACATTAGATTGAGATTGGGTAGCACGAATTCCAAGAATTAAAGCACCTTCAAGAAGTTGATTGATAATATTTCATAAAACCTCAAGAGGTAGTTGAAAATCTGAGGTAAATCTTAAGTCAGGACCATAAAATTCCATGTTGGCATGAAATTCTAACGTGGAAGGTAATCATGAGATTTGGGTTTCAGATAAACAAACCTATCATAATATGCGGCCTTTCTCATGGTCTTGATCTTCTTCAGGCGAAAATTGAGAATCCATGGTAATGTTTGACGTTTTTCTACTGGTGCATAACTCAGAGTGCCCCTGTAGTGAGCACCACTCTGGAAGGTTTGAATTACACTTCCAATGGGGCAGGTTTTCTCTAAAAGTTACACTGGGCGGATTCGCCAAAAAGCAGTAAAAATTAGATGGAAATACAGGCTATAATTCAACCTAAATTTTATTATCAAAAAATGGGTATATTTATATGCTTTGTAATGGCTCATAATCTGTTAAAGCGAATTAATCTCTGCACAATTAAATCTTAAATAAATTGATTTGGATGAGATCAATCATTAACCTCGATAGATTGAGATATATTGCTCTCTTTTTCTGATGATGCTGGGGGAATCAATGGTGTGGAATTTTCAGAGATAAGAGAATTCAGCGAAATCCCAACAGAAGATTTTTAAGGCAAAGAGCACAGGCTTTCTCACATCCAGGAGAATTCCAAACCTCCTATCGCCTCCTCTAACCTAGACTTTTTTACAAAATGATATATACCCAGCTGTTGGATTTTGGGATGAAAAAAAGGCTTGATGGTGCTGTTAGCCCAAAATCCAACAATATATGTGAGGAGCTTATCTCATCAGATATAAGAAAATAAAGAAAATAAATAAATAGTAAAGTGGTTTTTGGTTTTATGGTTTTATAAGTACCTCGCGGGGTAAAAAAGAGAATCCATATAATAAATCAATAATAGTATTTAAAATGTTGAGGCTTGATGTTCAGATAGCTTGGGGAATTCCAAATTAGGTAAAATATGATTTTAGCCTATTGAAGCTCAGAAAACTTGCTTCACTTAGGCAGAATGATGGATAGGAAATTATGTTTGGCTAAGACGTACCCATGAGATGAAGATTTGATAAATTTTAGCCAATTCCCATTAGAGAAAATTATTTCACCTTGGGGGACCCCCGCCATGCCTTTAAAAGGGGGTGTTCCCTCGAGTAGTGGCTTGAATGGACCTGGGCATAGCTGGGGGTGTACCATCTGATGGACGCCACATGGTCTGCTTCATGGTCAGTGTAATCTGACTGCTAGATATTGATGTAGTTGCCCGTAGAGGATTTAAGATCGTGATGCCCCAATTTGTGGGGTTCCACTGAGAATTGACCAGGGCCTTTTGGCTGAGCAAATCACATTAAAATTAGAATCAATCTCATTATTATTGGGTACTTTTATATTTCCGACATTTCCCCTTTTTGGCCAAGTTTGCCCCAAAACATTCCTATCCTGAAGCCTGGAGATCAAATGTCTGACATCGCCCCCCTTAAGAATGTTGGGGGGAGAATAAGGCCGTAGAAAGCAACCATGTACCCAATTAATGGTGACTCTGGAAGCGAAGGATTTGATCAAGTACTCATCCCCTCACTTGTATGTTTTTTAAAATGGCCCTTCCCAGATTAAACCAAGTTTCTCACTTCTAGGAGTGCTTCAGTTGTGATAATATAGTACTAAACAGCTACTCGGAAGGAAGGGAGAGGGACACGGAGCTCATTAGCAGATTCAGCTTCTTTTGTGACCATCTTAGCCAAGTTAGTCATTGCTTCCTCTTGTAGTTGGATGATGTGTTGGGCCAACTTCTTCATGGCTTTCTCAGGCTAATTTTTGTCAGTGAAAATATCTTTGGCTAGTAGAGCTGGTACCCCAGGTTCTTGGCCATACAACACATGGAAATGGGACATATTTAGAATACAATGATAACTAATTTGATAGACCATGAGGGAACTGGGTAAATAAAGATCCCAGTGGAGAGGGTCTGAATTGGCCATTTTGCAGAGTATGTAGGCCAATGTTCCGTTAACTCTTTTTACAGCACCATTTGTGGATGATATATATGGGGACAAGAAGAGTTGTTGCGCTCCCATGAAGGTGGCAAGGAGCTTTAACACTCTGGAAGTGAAGTTTTATCCATTATCACATAAGAGGACCTGCGGACACCCATGCCGGGTGAAAATGAATTGATGTAAGAAGTTGGCTGTGGCTTTATCAGTTTGAGCGGGGAGAGCTACAGCTTCAACCCGTTTGGAAACTTAATCAATACCAACTAAGATATAGCGATTGCCACCTGTGGTCTGAGGGAGAGGCCCTACCACATCCAAACTATGGTGTGGAAAGGTTGTTGAGGCGTCATAGGTTGATATTGACATTTGGCCTTGAAGCTGGATTGTTTCCTACAGGTCAGGCATGCATCCAAGACTTCAGTTATGGTCTCCAAGATGTCCTCCCAATAGTATCGCTATTTCACCCTCTCATATGTTTTGCGTACTCCGCCATGCCCATGATAGTGTGGTACTATAAGATGACAGGAAATCGCTCTTATGGCCGGAGACAAGGCGACCAATTGACTCATACTCTCTTATATAGCTTCCCATTTTCTACCTTGGTTATGGGATTTGTCAAGAGAGCATTTTATGTATGGGTTCATCTTCAAAAGACCATGAATCTGGAGTCATGAGGAGATCATGTAGCCTCTCAGCTTCACTTTTGTCTAAGTGAAGAACGGGCAGTTGTGTTAACCCATCTACATGCATGTGACGCGTTTCTGCCTGAGGCTCAAAAGTCATATTGTAATGCTGGAGCTTCAGATTCCAGAAAGCAAACCCCCGTGGGGTCCTTCATATTCCGCAACCACTTTTGAGAGGCGTGGTCTGTGATCACTTGAAGGGAGTCCCATATAGGAATGGGCAGTAGTGTTTGACAACGAGCAGGACAGCCAAGCACTCCTTCTCCATGATGCTATAGTTACGCTCAGCTTTTAAGAGCATTTTGATAAAGTAAGACATGGTGTGATCGACTCCATGCTCTTCCAATTGAGCCAAGTTAGCTTTAACAGCGTAGTTAGAGGCATCAATGAACAACATTAAGGTTTGTTTTAGTCAGGGTGGCGGATTATTGGTCTTTTTTGTAATAGCGCCTTCAGGGTCTCAAAGGCGGCTTTTTGTTCAGCACCCCAATAGAAAGGGGTGTTCTTATTTAAGAGGCGGACGAGGGGCTCACTGAACTGAGCAATTTTGGGATAAACTGATTGCAATACCCCATCATACCTAATATTATCTGGATGTCATAAAGGGTTTTGGGCTCAGGCATCTTAGATATTGCTTTGACTTTATCTTGAAGCAGTTGCATCCCATCTTGTAAGATAGAGTGTCCAAGGAAATCCAGCTTTATCTGGAAAAATGTGCATCTAGAGGGCTTTAATTTGATATTAGAAGCTTACAAGCATTGAAACACCTCCTTTAAATGTGCGAGGTGTTCTTTAAATTTCTTAGAGAAAACTGTAATATCATCAAGATAAACGATGACATAACTTAATATTAGATTCTGCAAGATATGATCCATTTCTCGCTGGAAAGTGGAGGGCGCGTTGCACAACCCTTGCAGCAGTTGGATAGGTTGGAAGAGAAACTCACTGGAAATAAGAGCACAGTTCTCCTGGTCTTTTGTAGAAAAATCTAATTTGCTAATAATCTCTAGCCAGGTCCATGGCGGAGAAGTATTTAGACCCATAGAGTTGGACCAGAGCATCATCAATGCGAGGGATAGAATGTCTATCCTTCTTGGTAATGTTATTCAATTTGTGATAGTCCATCACTACCCAATGACCTCCATTTTTTATTAATAAAAGTGGGAATGACCAAGGGCTTTGTGACGGCACCAGAAAACCATCATCCAAAAGCTGCTTGAGATCCGTCCACATCCGTAGCTCCTCAACTTTTGGTTTGCAATAGGGCTTGGAGCAAATTTTTTCAGCATCACCAACGTCAACTGTATGCATCCACCCCTTCATATGCCCATAGTCATTGTTGGATTTAGAGCAAAATGTCACTGTAGGTCTTGAGTAAGGTGTGGACTTTATCCAGCTCATCTTGGGTTAGTTCATTGGAGATCTGAACATAAGGTAGGGTAAATATGGAGTGGTCGGCAGGTAAGCCCATATCTGTCAAAGACCCAATATTTTGGAATTGCTTGATGTCCTCAATGGGTATCAGCAGGACTCTTCCGATCTCCTGATGTTTTTTTACCACCATATCCTTCTTGGTGAGATTCCCAGCAAAAAGTTAATAGGTTTATAATAGGCGGGGTCTGACACGCTTGGCAAAACTCTGGGTTCAAAAGGACTAACTCCATCTATGCTAATGAGGTGCAGTAGGCAGTTGTGTGGGATTTGCATGGTAATCTTCGTGTCAACTACCCTTTGTTCCCCAGCCTTAATGCCCACCCCTTCAGAAGCATAGAAAGGGATACCCTCCAGGGCATTCAATGAGGGAGGCAACAGTTTTGTATGCCTTCCTGCCATGGTGTAATGCAGGGATAAAGCGGAGGAGGGATACTCAACTGTGCAAATATAATCCTTTTTAAAGAGCTCATCATTAGATAAAATCAGAGGAACCTCATAGTAAGCAGGAGAGATAGCCCTGCTTCAAATTAATAACACCTTCATATTAAAGCATAAATTGAGCTCCAATGAGTAAATCGTAGGTGTTATTGGTCAAGGCCAATGATGGAGCTGACAAGAGAAGCTTCTAAAACTTGATGGGCAGAGAAGAGTAAGCTCCAATAGCGTGGGTGTTGTTTGAGCCTGACGTTCCAAACTCTTGAATGTAGTCAAGGTCAGGGGCCAGCTTACTTTTCTTAATGAGCTTAGTCAACACAACTTTCACTGGGGACCCAATGTCAAGGATATTTTAACCCACATGCCATGAACAATGACCTCCACTTTAGTTAGAGTACCACCCAAGTTGGGGGAGATCAAAATTTTCTTTTAGATGAAGAGTGGAGGCAAGACGTTTTGCAGTTTCAGGGTATTTCTTTTGGATATTCTGCAGGGTAAGCACACACTGGGTAGATCGGAGAAATGTGGCAAGGAGCTGGTCCGTGTCACTAGCAGTGTCAAGAATCTTGAGACCCCTTATCACTTGCTCAAAATAAGTTTGACGAGGGATCTTAACCAATACACTATCTATGGGTTCAATTGATCAGGTACTTCCACTTCACCTGGGGCTTTTAGAACGTAATGACCAATATCTTCCTCACCCCCTTCAGACTCATTGTCAGAGGGGTTATCAATGCAGGTTAGGGAGCCCAAAGGAGGTAGGGTAGGTTCAATACTTCCCTTATGGGATGATAGGTCCTGGGGTTGTTCCTCCACCTTATTAGCTTTTGGGGGAGGCGTTGGAATTGCCACAGCTTGAGTTTCGTCCTTCAAAGCAGGGGGGTGGTGCTGCCTCATGGAGATAGACTTCAGACTAGAGTTAGCTGAAGGAGAGGTTGAGGGGGATAGCACTGTAGAGGTGGATGCTTTAACTTAATCATCTTTTGGTCGTTCAGTGGCTGGGTTTTGTGAAATAGGAAGTTTAGCCTTGGTGGACTGGTCATTTATCCCGTTATTTGTGGGAGCAATTGGGACCCAAGAGAGGGGTTTAAGCTTGGGAGTCGGCTTTAGGACCACTTGGGAAGGACGCTCTGAAGAAGAATATGGGCAAGGTAAAGGGACGACTGCTTTCACCAACTGAGAGTTTTGAACTGAAGACAAAGGGGGCACTTACTTGTCACAGCCATTACCATCTGCTTATCGTTATGGTAAGAAGATGCATGTTGTGCTGGCAACTTTGTGAGAGCAGATTTCAGAGCGAAACAACCGTAATAGAAGCTAAATTGGTCGGCGTAGATGCTTGACTTAAAGATCTTTGTGTATGGTCAAGCTCATAGATATCAGCAACCGCTAGTAAGGCCTCCTTGATATCTCGTACAGTTGTGAAAGTGCGCTTTATGGAAGAGAGATGCATCGCGCAGGAGGGATGAGGTGCTAAGCCAGCCAAAATAGCCGCAATTGCATCATTGAGAGGAAGCATTTGGGCAAGCAACAGTGGTTGAGCTTTAATATAGAAGCGCTCAACAAAAAGGTAATCAATTCTCCCTCATGCAGACTAAGGCACATAAAGGCTTGTTTTTGCCGTTGCAAACTCTGATTTGAGCCAAATTCATCAAGAAGCGCTTGCTTAACCTCCGCCCAAGTGCTGAGATTAACCATGGTAGGGACCATTATTCTTGAGCTAAAAGGTTTAAGAAGGAAAGAATATACTGGATTTTCTGTTGGTAAGTTGCTCCTTCCATCGCAGATTCATAAACATAAAGGAAGGAGGCAATACTGCCTTCACCAAGTGTGAAATTGTCTTTAAGAGGGGGTTTTTGTATAACTGGGCGTTGAGATGAGTGCTGCTCGAGCCATTTAAGGCGAGACAAAGCACTGGCTAGCAGTTGTTCCATAAGTGCTAACCTAGGGTCAATGTCAGCGGAAAGGCTAGAAGGGTTACCAACCCCAACAGCCTCCATTATTATAACGTTTTTGTGGTGTACAGGAGCCCCTGTAGTGAGCACCACTTGTGGGTTTTGGGCTGGGAAAAGGCTCTCTGGTGCTGTTAGCCTAGAATCCAACAATATATGTGAGGAGCTTATCTCATCAGATATAAGAAAATAAATAAAATAAATAAAAATTAAAGTGGTTTTTGGCTTTAGGGTTTTTATAAGTACCTCGTGGGGGTAAAAAAGAGAATCCATATAATAAATCAATAATAGTATTTAAAATGTCGAGGCTTGATGTTCAGATAGCTTGGGGAATTCCAAATTAGGTAAAATTTGATTTTAGCCTATTGAAGCTCAGAAAACTTGCTTCACTTAGGCAGAATGATGGATGGGAAATTATGTTTGACTAAGACGTACCCATGGGATGAAAATTTGATAAATTTTAGCCAATCCCCATCAGAGAAAATTATTTCACCTTGGGGGACCCCCGCCATGCCTATAAAAGGGGGTGGTCCCTCGAGTAGTTGCTTGAATGGACCTGAACATAGCTGGGGGTGTACCATCCAATGGACGCCACATGGTCTGCTTCATGGTCAGTGTAATCTGACTGCTAGATATTGATTTAGTTGCCCATTGAGGATTTAAAATTGTGTTACCCTGATTTGCAGGGTTCCACCAAGAATCAGCCAAAGTCTTTTGGCCAACCAAATCATCATATATTTAGAATCAATCTCATTATTATTAAGGGACTTGTAAATGTTTGACCTTTCACCTTTTTGGCCGATTTTGCCCCAAAACATTCTTATCCTGAAGCCTGGAGTGCAAATGTCCACACCAGCCATTCACCTGGAGTAAAGGCCAATGCAGCCACTCAACTCCAGGAGAAGACAAGTGAGAGCTGGTTTTATTATATAAAAAAAGATGTGAAATTGGGCGCCTGAGCACTAGGAACTCAAAATGCCCATAACCACTAGGTACTTGCAAAAAGGGCGGTAGAGACATCATGAACACTAAAAAGAGATTCTCAGAGCTGGATCACCACTAAATAAGCAATTAAGCCAAAGCCAAAAGCATTGGAACCATGCTGCACAGCCATTACACTCCCTCGCCATTAAATGAAAATCCCACTCAGAAAAATTCCAATGACCCAAATAGAAAGGTTGGTCATATAATGTGAGGAGAATGTCTCTAACTCCCCAAGGGAAAACTATACATAAAATCAGTGCATATGCACCTGCTACAGCTCTCACAACTTGAGTCCTTAAAAAATTATATCAGGATACCCCATAAGGAGGTATAATGCAGGGCCTACAAAATGAAACATAAGTATAAAAATATAGATGATAAGCAAAGTCACTTTTTGAGGAGATGACCAACAAAGAAATTTATTGAGGTGAAACTAATGTAAGGTAAAATGAATAATCTAGGCATCAGATTAAATCATTAGACTTGTAAATGACTTTAATTAATAGAACGAGGCCCCACCCCTAGTAATCTGATATCTCAAGAAAGCACAAATTCTGAGACTTTAATACTAATTGAACACCCCTATTCTTAATAACATTAAATTTTGTAAACAAATGCAATCCACATTCATAAAAAGGTGTGATGAACCATCTTCATTCAAAAAATATAGGGTAACCCTTAACCCCATTTGTGTAACGCCAGGGCCCTCATCAAGCAATTCTTGGGGATTCACATGGCCTGCTTGGCTTTCACCCAACGTTTATCTACAGTGAATCTAAGGTCATGGAGGGCGGCCAACTTGACTTCTTTGGCCTGTCCCATCTCCTCCTTATCCTTGCAATACACTCCCACAATTATGTCATTTAACCATGACAGTCTTGATAGTCATTGAGAGTGGCTGCTCATTCCATGAGTTGGAAGCAATTACAGAGAGGACAGGAGAGCTGACTGCATTTCCAGGAGATCAGTGAACCAGCCAGAGAGGATTGGAGGCAGAGCTGCCATTACTCGGGCAACCTGCAGTGACACTTCAATGGTGCCTCCTTAGCTGCTGTTAACCAGGCTTGAGCCTCATATGAGCGAAGGTTTTATGCACTACACTCAATTCCTCTGCAGAGAGAAAATGGAGGTAATTTGACATAGAAGCAGGAGCAGCTGAAAGGACTGACAGCTGTTTTCAGGATGGGAGAAGCCTTGTGGCTTTCCTTAGCAGAAATATGATTGTGAAGATACCCATGAGGAGGAAGGTGTTTTGTTCATAGCAAAAAGGTTAGGCTCTTCTATGTGATTCCTTCATCATGTCTAGTGCCAAACAAAATAAGTCGTAAGAAATTAATTTTATGTGAGAGACAGGTTCTCTCCACATAGCAATGAAACAATTTGTGAGTAAAGCCCATGTAATAGTCCAGAAAATTGACAATGCTCCAGAGAGGAAATTCTAGCTTGATGGCTGTTTGTACATCTGGCGAGTAACTCTGGATAATAGTGAGTGTAGTAATGGTGGTAAGTAGCAGGGTCTGTCTGATAAGGAGAGGGCAAACAAGGCTACAATGACTTTGTCCTGATCTGAGGTGCGATCCCTTTTAACAGTTGAAAGTATCTAATAAACATTTTAAAATAGTAAATAAGTGATTAGAAGTTCCTATAGTTTTATTTATTTCTTTATTAAACTAATGAAAAATGAAGTTTATTTTATTAATGTTCATCAGTAATTTTTTATAGGGGTGGCAGCTTGATTCCTCTATGAACCTCGCAGGGTTCAGGGGCCTGTACAGTGGGTTCTGAGGCTTCTGGAATAACGCCAGCATCTTATAAAAAAATTTTTGAACGCCAAATGATTTGCCATAGCGTCAGAAAAAACTTTTTGCAATTAAGATTATTTCTAAAAGGATTTTGTAACAATTGATTACCAAAAGTTATCCAATTATTTGGAAACCTATAATCTCTCAAAACTGCAGTTTGAACGCGTAAATCTTCCTGTGTCTGATCTCTTAGGCCTTGATATTCTCTAATAATAATTTAGTATTACTATGGGGGAATATTAAGGCAATTTATAGGTCATGAAACTTCTGACAGTCACGTTTGCTTATATAGTCAAGCCTTAAATCTGTACATGGATTGATTGGCTAAGGCATCAATTAACTTTGGGTGTTTCTGTTGCAGATACCAAAGCGTTGTAATAATTTTCTTAATGGTAGCTTGTTAATTTCCTGACTATATGCTTACTTTTAGTGTGAAAATGCTATATTACCTAAATATGGCTACTAGCTTGTAAATTTCAATTTATTGGTCTGACCAAAGGCTTCAGAAGAAGCTATTATTGAAGTAACCCTAAGAGGATTATACTTTACAATGATTGCCATTCAGCTAAATATTGTAACCAACAGCTAATAATAAAAATTATGATATCTTTTTGGGGGAAGGTGTTGGAATTTTTAGAATGCACACATCATCCAGCATAATAGTATATAATGTATCATCTGATTTATCCAATGAGGATATTTAGTATAAGAAAACTTCATAGCAGATGTAGGAGTTATCATTAACCAGGTAACTATTGTTGGAATATTTACCTATGAATATTGACCTAATTCACCAGATTTAATTCTGCTAGATTACTAATATTTTGTCAGGTATAATTTCTGGCAATATTTAAAAGTATTTTGTTTTTCACTTTAACTATAAACAATTTTTCCTTGTGCAAATTGACTGGGGTTTGTGCCAGACAATAAGGGTTTATTGGCACTTGCTGAAGCGTTAATGAAACTTTTATTGGCAGCAAATTGTGGTTTATTTTAAATAGCAATATTACCTGCTATTAATGAAAAAGGCCCATTACCTAATTAGGTCACTAGCTTAGTAAATGATGGTTTTCTGGGGTTGGGAAAAAGGTGGTGGGACATGCTCTTTATATATAGCCCTGTCAAGAAATTGGTATGAATGGACGATAAGCCATATATTTTTCAGATTGTCTCTTATTAGTTGAGGTGAGTCTCAAGATTTGCGTGGTAGATTATGTCAACTGGAAGTGAATCAATTGAAGTGACAATATTTTGATTAGTATAGGGAAATCTGCCAAAGCCTCAATGATGGGAAGAAACCCCTCGAATTGTAGTTAATAGAGAGTTACTAAGCTGATGAGTCAAATTTGACTGAGAAGATGGAAGATTAAGAGCTGAATGAGAGAATGGAAAGGGGGACTCTTTTAAGTAGGAAGAAAGGAGAAAGTTAGCAGAAGTATTCAGCTGTTGTTATACATAATAAAGAAGTGTCTGTTTGATTTTAGGATTTTGGTGTTGCTCACTGGTGTTTATATCACCTAGTTTCCAACAATTATTTGCAGGAAAAGACGATTCTCTACTTTAGGGATAAATAATTATTAGGGGGTTATTTGACCAGATATAGTAAAATATTAAAGATAAAGTAACTAATAAAATTACCTTTTATATCAGTTTTATTTGTCACCGTTGGGGGTAAGAAACAAACCCTCTCAATATCTAGCAGATTAGTATTTAAACTATATTGAGGTTTGAGGGGAAATCAATGTGAAGTTTAATTTTGGCTTAGTAATGTCCAAATTAGGGAATATGAGTATTTGAACTATCAACTCTTTAGAGACTCGCCTTGCTTTAAAGGAACAGATGATGGAAAGTTGATTGCAGGTAGATATGACAATGAGGAAACAATTTATATATTTTACCCAATCATTGGGTGCGAAAATATTTTTACCTTGTAGGACCCCTTTAAAACCTATATAAGGGGCCAGTATCCACGATGTTGAATGTAGTATACTTGCTGTAAGAGGGGGAGGGCCCTCAGAATTGCTTCCCAGATTTGGTTGATGATTCAGTGCAATTTGACTACCCAAACTTGTGTTATTTGCCCAGGTATTGATAGAAGTATTACCCCAATTTTAGGGGTTCCAATGGGAATTGACCAGGGTCTTTTGTCCAACTTTATTGTCATTTTCATCCAAAACGCTCTTTTTATAATATTGGACTTGCAATTGTCCAACATTACCCCCTTCAAGAGTGTTAGGTTTGAATAAAGATGTAAAAACTGGCCAAGCCCAATTAATGGTTACTCCAGAAGCAAGGGATTTGATGGAGTATCCATCCCCTCGCTTATATGTGACTATAAATGGTCCCTCCCAGATAGATCTGAGCTTCTCACTCCTAGGAGTTATCCAATTGTGGTGATACAATACCAAGTTGGATATTTGGAAAGATGGGAGCGGGGCCCTGCTTTCATTGGCAGCTTGACCTTCTTGAGTGAAAGTGTTCGCCAAGTTAGTCATAGCATCAGGCTGAAATTGAATAGTTCTGTGTCAGCTTTTTCATAGCTTGTTCAGGGTCAGTCCTGTCAGAGAAGATAGCTTTGGCTAATAAAACTGGCACCCCAGGTTCTCGCCCATATAACACACAGAAAGGGGACATTTTAAAAATATGATGGTAACTAATGTGATAGTCCATTAGCGCGCTGGTTAAGTAGAGATCTCAGTGGAGAGGGTCTTAACTGGACATTTTCCGGATTATGCAAGCCAGAGTTCCATTAACTCTTTTATGGCACCATTTGTGGATGGGTTATATGGGGCCAAGAAGAGTTGTTGTGTCCCCATGGAGGTGTCAAGGAGCTCTAACACTCTGGAAGTGAAGTTTAAAAATTGTCACAAAGGAGGACCTGGGGCAACCATGCCATGTAATGATATATTGATGCAAGAAGGTAGCCGTGGCTTTTGCAGTCTGAGCGGGGAGAGCCACAGCTTGAACCCGTTTGATGAAATGATTAATACCAACTAAGATATAGTGATTGCCACCTGTGGTCTGAGAGAGAGGCCCTACCACATCCAAACTATGGTATGGAAAGGTTGTTGAGGCGTCATATGTTGATATTGATATTTGGCCTTGAAGCTGGATTATTTTTTGCAGGTCAGACAGTCATCCAGGACTTCATCTATCTTTCCATGATTCCCTCCCAGTAATACCGCTCTTTAACCCACTTATAGATTTTATGAACTCCATCATGTCCATGATAGTGTGAGACACCATGATCACAGGTACTCGCTCAGACAGCCAAATATAGGCCAGCCATTTTATTACAACTTTCTTGTATAATTTCCCACTTTCCACCATGGTGTTGCAGGAGTGCCATGCTAGCATCTTTGTACTGGTTCATCTTCATCAGCCCACGCGTCAGGAGTCATAAGGAGGTCATGCAACCTCTCTGCTTCGCTATTGTCAAGGTGTAGGACAAGCAGCCATGTCAACCCATCAACATTTATATGGCGCATCTCAGCTCGATGCTCAATGGTCATATCGTAGTGCTGGAGCTTAAGAGCCCAGTGAGCCAACCGCCCAGTGGGGTCCTTCATATTTTGTAACCATTTCAAGGATGCGTGGTCAGTAATAACTTTAGATGAAGTCCTGTTTAAAAAGTTCTATAGTATTTAACCGCAAGACGGCAAGGCACTCTTTTCAGTGACACTGTAGCTGAGCTCAGCTTTTTAGAGCATCTTATCTGAAAAAAAGACACAGGATGAATGACCCCTTATAAATCCAACTGTGCCAAGATAGCTCCAATGGTGTAATTGGAGGCATCTGTGAACAACATGAAAGGCTTTCCTTAGTCAGGGTAATGGAGGATAGGTTTTTTTTTGAAATAGCACCTTCAGGGTCTCTAACGCGGCCTTTTGTTAAGCACCCTAATGAACTGAGTGTTCTTAGCCAAGAAACATATGAGAGGTTCAATAAGCTGGGCGAACTTGGGGGTGAATTGATGGTAATATCCCATCATGCCCAAGAATACCTGGATTTCACAAAGATTTTTGGGCGCTGGCAACTTGGATATTGCTTTGACCTTATCTTGTAGAGGTTGTATCACATCTTGTGAGGTGGCGTGCCTGAGAATATTCAGTTCTTCTGTAAAAAGTACACTTGGAGGGCTTTAGTTTGATGTTAGATGACTACAAGCATTAAAACACCTACTATAGGTGTGTGAGATGATTGTCAAACGTCTTGGAAAAAAGAGATGTAATCAAGGTAGATGATCACACAGCTTAGCTTAGGTCCTGGAAAATGCGATCCATAGCCCGCTGAAAAGTAAAAGCGCATTACACAACACCTGAGGTAGCCAATTGAGTTGGAACAAACCCTCGCTGTAAATAAGGGTGCACTTCTCTTGATTCTGTGGAGAAAGATCCATCTGCCAGTACCCGCTAGCCAAGCCCATGGCGGAGAGGAATTTGGCTATAGAGTTGGGCCTGAGCGTCATCAATGCGAGGGATGAGGTAACTGATCTTCTTTGTGAAGTTGTTTAGTTTAAGGTAGTCCATCACTACCCAATGACCTCCATTTTCTTTTTTTCTTAGGAGAGAGGATGACCAAGGGCTTTGGGAAGGCACTAGAATCCCAGCGTCCAGCAGCTGTTTGAGCTCCATCCGCATCTGTAGCTCCTCAACTTTGGATTTTCAGTACAGTTTGGAGCAGATAGGCCGAGCATCACCAACGTCAATGATCTTAGTCTAACCCTTCATGTGCCCATAGTCAATGTCAGATTTGGAAAAAATGGCACTGTAAGCCACGAGCATGGTGTGGAATTTATTTAGCTCAGCTGAGGTTAGTTCATTGGAGATATGAACGGAAGATAGGGTACATAAAGACTGGTCAGTGGGTAAGCCCATATCCGCCATAGACTCAATATTTTGGACTTGCTTGATGTCCTCAATGGGTATCAGCGGGTTTCTTCTAATCTTCTGATGTTTTTTAACACCATATCCTTCTTGGTGAGATTCCCTAATAGAATGTTAATAGGCCGTTGATAGACAGGGTCAAGCACGCCTGGCAAAATACTGGGCTCCAAAATACTAACTCCATCAATGCTAATTAGGTGCAGTAGGAAGTTGTGCGGGATTTGCACAGTAATCTTTGTGTCAACTATCCTTTGTTCACCAGCCTTGATGACCACCTCTTCAGAAGCATAAAAAGGACACCCTCTAGGGCGCCTACTTATTGAGGCAGCATTTTTTTATGTCGTCCTTCTGTGTTATAATGTAGGAATAAAGTGGAAGAGGAATACTCAACTGTGCAAACATAATTCATTTTATTAAGCTTTTCATTGGTCTAAATCAGGGGAACCGCGTAGTTAAGCAGGGAGAGATAACCCTGCTTCAAGTTAATAATCCCTCTATACTCAAGCATGAACTGGGTATTAATGAGTAGATCATAGGTATTGTTAGGGCCACTTCTGAAGCTTACTAGATGAGCTTCTTAAAACGGATGAGCAGAGAAGAGTATGCACTGATGGCGCAGGTGTTGTTTGGGCCTGCAGTACCAAATTCTTGAGTGTAGTTGAGGTTGGGGCCAGTTTAAGTTTTCAATGAGTTTTGATGACACAACGTTTACTGAGGAACTCAGTGTCAAGGACAGCCCTACCCACAATCCATTGAAGATGACTCTACTTTGGTTAAAGTTCCACCTAAGTTGGGGGAAAGAGCGAGGACCTCATTTAAATGGAGAGTAGAGGCAAGTCATTTGGCTAAATCAGGGTATTTCTCCTGGATAGACTGCAGGGTATGAACACACTGGTTCTGGCGGATCAAGGTGGCAATAAAATTGGTCAACATCACTGGCAGTGTCAATGACCCCAAAACCCCTCAACACTTTTAATAGAGATAAGTTTGGCGGGGATCCTAGCCATGTCCACTTGTTGGTATTTTGCCAAATTCTCTCATTTCTGAAAATTCTATACCAAAAATTCCCCAAGTAATATTGGAAGGTAGGCTTAATTTATTTAAATGTATCTAGGTTAATAAGAAAGATCAGGCTCATACTAATCAGGGGATGGAAGATTCGATTGCTCAGCAGTTAATTAGATTTATAGATCCTGTACCACTTTGAAACCTATAAATATTCAATCCTTTCAAATATAAAAATTAGGTCAATTTATAATCTGCTTTTTACTATACCTTGTAAATTTTTGGAGAATTCACCCAAGTAACTTTGATTCAATACCTGCCATTTTTAGAAGTGTAATTTAAAACTTCCAGAGTGGTGCTCACTACAGGGGTTCTCTAAGTTACGCATCAGTGAAAGCGTCAATTAAAACAATGGATTCTCATTTTTTGCCTGAAGAGGCTCAAAACCATGAGCAAGGCAATATAACAATCAGTCCATTCAACTAGAACCGAAATACCAATAGTACCATCTATGTTGGAATTCCATGCCAACCTGGATTTTTATGGTATCAACTTTAGCTTTACCACGAACTTTCAAATACAGCCTAGAGTTTTACATAACATTATCAATCAGATGCTTGAGGTGGATATAACTCCTGGAATTCATTCTACAAATCTCAAACTAATGCTGTACCCTCTATATTGAGGGAATTATTTCAAACAACTCAAATGCCAGGTTCTGGTACTAAGCAATATTTGCACCAACTTGTACACCCTACTTTATACCACTTATTACCAATAGTAAGAATGAATCATAAAGGAATGCTTAATTTACTAGAAGGACTCCAGTCCTTAATTAACTATATTCATTAATTCTTCAAGTCTGCCTCTGAGTTCAGCAGAGATAATCTCAATGCCATTGTTAGTAATCAGACCCTCTTCAATGAAGTACATCAACAACTTATTCAGCTTGATCATGGGGTATCTGGTTTTATTGATTCACAGTTCATGAGGTTATTCCAGGAGATTCAGAGGAAATTCAGAGGGAATGGAGAGAGGTAATTCTCAACTCTCTGAGAATAATCAATCAATAGAGAAAAAATTAAAATAACCTCTACCAATTGGAGCAATTGTACTTAAGAATTCAATTTTGAGTCAACAAAGTAGAGAAAACCTCCGGAACTTTGGGGTCCACCTGGGGTTGAAGGACCTTGTGGGCCACCTGGGAGTGAAGGGCCACGTGGACCTCCTGGCTCTGTAGGACCTCATGGACCACCAGGTGTGGATGGACCTTAGGGACCACTGGGTGCTGATGGCATTCAGGATCCCTTCAGAAAATTGGCTCTCTCTTGAGCATGATTGACCGCTTTTATGAGCAATTTAATAAAGTGGCCAAGGAGTGTAATTCAACTCCTGAGGGGGTACTGATTGACCCCCTCTTGTCACTTCAGTCTTAATCTGATGAATTGAATAATCTGGGTAAATGGGCAAAGGATACCAACTTTATGCTACAAGCTTTAAAATCAAAATGAAGAGGCTCCAAGCGAAGATTAAAACACTGGAACTCAAGTAAAATGCACAGAAGGAGCAAATTTATGAGTTATCTTGCAGGTTGAATGAGAAAGTGTTGTATGCTGATATGGATTGTTGTATTAGTGAAATTCATACCAAGGCAGTTGGTCCCAATCCTCTTTTTCTTCCCAAGCTTTGGACTCCAACTCTTATGTCTCCACTCAATTGAAATATCTGGAGTGCATGTTTTGACAGCCAATGCTCCAATGAGTTTTAACCCTGTATTTAAAGATAAATACTCTCCTGGAAAAACGCAGTATTATCTCCTTCCTCTATTTGTATATGAAGGCTCTGATTGAGGCTAAAGATCATCAAAAGATGAATTACTTGCCTAATTTTCTTACTTGATTGGCCCAGGATATCATGGTACCCCACTTGATGACTTGTTATACTTGGTCCCAGGTTAAAGATTCTTTAATCAAAGAATTTGGGAGCGAGCAAACCTTATCCTCTCAGAAACAGGCTTTTATGGACATACAGCCTCACTGAAATGAATCTATCAAAGACTTTGCTTGTTGTCTTTTATTAGGAAACTCAGACTTTGGTAGCGTGTGGTCAGTTAAATTTGGATGACGCTATTACTGCCGTAATGTCTGCTTTTACTTCTGGGACTCAGATGAAAGTCTACCTTATCAGTGTAAAAAAATAACTTCAAAAGTATTTTAGACATAAAGGAGCCTTATTGTAATTGCCTCATCAATTCTACAAAAAACCCTGAGTTTATGAGTCTCCTAGACCTAGTCACCCTAAAGTTTACGCTATTCCTGAGCATATTAGAGCTATTAAGTGTAATTATTGTCACAGATATTTCCATGCTGAGGAGTATTGTTATAAAAAAGAGGCTGATGAAAGAAGAAAAAAAAACGTCAATAAGACTCTCCACCTTTATAATGATATGAGTATACAACAGGATCATCAAAGCCAAGTAGAGTATAATAAAGATGAGCATTATTCCTATACCTTGCCCTCCTTGTTGGCTTTATCCTCTAAGTTTGAAAGTACCATCACCTGTATTGACTTTTGAGTGAATCAGGTCAACGCCAAATCTATCATTGACACTGGATCTCCAGTGAATGTTGTTTCATTAAAATTTATCAAGTGGATTAATTTAACACCCAATATTTCACATTATGAAGAATATGGCACTTTGGGACCTCAAAGTACTTGATCAATCGGAGCATTTTTGTCAATTCCACTAAAAATTGGGAAGGTAACTTTTACAGTACCTGCAATCGTCCTTGATAACTTGAGTTACAACCTAAATTTAGACTCAATTTTTGCAGGAATTCGATGAGATTATTAATTATCCTGACTCTTCTCTATCTCTTTTGGGGTATAGAGTTCCATTGCTTTTATCCAAACATGCTCATACTAGACGTTGGTTATGTCTGCTAGAGTGAACAAAAAGGTCTTGTTCCATTCAGTACCATGTTGAAGACCCTCAAGTAAAATTACCTCCTACAACAGCTGACAGAGAAGAAGAGATGCCTATTTTCTCCCCTGAAAATTTAATTATTTCGCCAAAATCTCAGGTAATTAACAATCTTTTTTTACATTTTTCTAATCCCAAAGAACATTTGTTACAAGTCCAAGGCATTTTCAAACTTTCTACTAAAGAGATCTTGCCTTGTCCCGGGATATTGGGCTATGCTTATTCTGGATTGTTGCCTGTTTTATTGGCAAATCTGATCAAAGATCTGAAAGTGGTTGATCAAAAAATCCAAATGCCTATGTCAAATTATCACCCTTATCTCATATTTATGACGTTAAACCTTTTGGAAGCTTACAAGACTTTAAGCTGGAAGCCAAACAGGAGATCCTTACTGTGGAACCTGCAATAGGGAAATGCCTCTCTAAAGAACAGGAGAAGCAAGTACTTAAACTTATTAGCTGTATACTCTGACATTTTTGCTAAGCATACTTACAATTTGGTAAAATAAAGGTAGTAATGCACACCATTGAAACAGGAGATCACCTTCCTATTTGTGCTAAACACTATCATAAGTCAAAAGTGGAGGAAGCACTGGTCACCAAAGAATTGCATCAACTATTGGAGCCTGGATTAGTAAAACCTTCAACAGTCCTTGGACGTCCCCGTTGCTACTGGTTGAGAAAAAGGATGGTTCACATCAGGTGGTTATGGATTATTGTAGGTTAAATGCTACTACTCATTGAGATAGCTATCCTTTACCATGGATCAATGATTCCCTTCAGTTATTAGCTGGCTCAACCTATTTTTTGGCAATGGACTTAGCCAGTGGATACTGGCAATTTGAGTCATCCCTGAAAAACCGAGCTAAATGTGCCCTAATATCCAGTGAGGGATTATTTGAAACAAACCATATGCCGCAAGGGTTGAGCAACACCCCAGCAACCTTCCAAAGAGCTATGGATGGTATGTTACATGAGTTAAAGGTGACTTGTGTTCTGGTATATCAAGGTAATATTACCATGTTTTTGAAATCTTTTACTGAGCATTTAGGCCATTTGAGAGAAGTTTTTAGATGAATTCAGAATTCTTCACTAAAGCTCAAACCCTCCAAATGTTCCTTTTTTTAGAACAAGATGGAGTTTTTAGGTCCCCAGGTAACAGCTATATGGATTCAACCCTTCTCAGATAAAATTCAAGCTATTAAACTAATGCCACCTTTGACCTCTTTGTGGGACATACAAGTCTTTCTCAGTATGGTTGGGTATCATCAGAAATTTATACCTAGGTTTGCTGATATAGCAGAACTCTTATTTCATTTATTACAAAAGGGTGTGCCATTTGAGTGGAACTCAGCTCAGGAACAGTCTTATAATTATCTGCAAACTGCCTTAACCAAGGCACCTGTTTTAATTCATCCTCAATTTGACAAGCCTTTTTTTACATACTGATGCAAGTATGTCAATATTGAGGCTATTCTATCCCAGTGTGACAAAAAGTATATTGACCATCCCGTTGCATATTACAGCAAAACCTTATTCAAAGCTGAGCGTAATTACAGTGTAAATGAGCATAAGTTTTTTACTGTATTCTAAAAATTAAGCACTTCCATCCCTTCCTATATGGTAACCTTTTTACTGTTATTACCGAACATTATTATTTAAAATGGTTACAAAATATGAAGGATCCTGATGGGAGATTAGCCCATTGGGCTCTAAGATTGCAAAATTACGATTTTTCCATTGTATATTATTCAGGTACTCAACATCAAATGCTGATGGCCTGTCCCAACTGCCTATACTGACCTTGGACTTGAGAAAAAAGAATGACTATATAATCTCATTGGATGACCTGAGTTGTGAGATCGAGAATCTGAAGAAAACCATGCTTTTCTAAAAACTATTACTAAAGATACTATGATCTGGGAAGGAGCTTTGTATAAGAAGGTCAAATCCAAGTGGTTACCCTTTTTTTGCATCCCAATTTAAGGTACCATGCTATTGTGGAAGGGCTTGAACAAGTAGGTTATAGTGGTTTAAAGAAAACTCAAGAGTGGTTAAAAACCTGATATTATTGAATAATATGACTGAAACCATTTGAGAGACCCTTGACTCATGTCTCATCTGTAAAAGTCCTGGTGCGACCAACCCTACTTATCAGCATCAAGTGATTCCACCAATTAAGGCATTTGAAGTGGTAAGTATCAATGTTGTAGGACCTTTTCCTCGGTGATTGCATGGTCATCAGTACATTATCATGGCTTTTGACCAATTAACTAAATGGGTTGAGGCCATATCCATTTCTGCCCCCTCTGCTATGACCACTGCACTATTCCTTTACCAGCACATCATTACTCATCATGGGGGTCTCAAGGTCCTTATGTCAGACAATGGGACTAATTTACCTCGCAATTCTTACAGGAACTATCCAAATTATTCAATACTGTCCAACGATTTGTCATTTCTTACAATCCATTAATAAATGGGGCAATTGAATGAGTCAATGGAACTTTAGTCTCAATTTTAAGGAAGATGGTCTCAACTGACCCATCTCAGTGGAACTTTTATTTACCTAGTGCTTTGTTTGCATGTCAAATAAGTTATCATCAAAGTATCAAGATGTCACCTTTCAAATGTATTTATGGGCAGAGATCCCTCAGTCCCTTCAAGTATTCAGGAAATACTAAAAAGGTATACCAGAAAACTCTAATTTAATTATGAGAAATATGGCTGATAAGATTATTTGTCTTCAAGCTCAAGCCATGAAAATAATTGAAATAACCACTGAAAAGGAGACCCAAAGATTTAATTAACATTAACCCGCTTTACCAGAATAACAAAATAAAACAATGTTATGTATTATCACTCCCAAACTAGTGGCAAACTGAGAAATCAGGATCTAACTGGTCTGGTCCTTATTAGTTATATTCAAAAAGGGATTAAAATATTTTTATTGTCCATGTTGATATGGGTATAGTGGTAAGCTGTATCCACCTAGATTTTGAGAATTCACCCTCCTCCACAATCAAATCTTGAGGGGGAAGTGTTTAAATTTTGGCGAATTTTCTCATTTCCAAAAATTTTACCCTAAAGATGTCCCCAGTAATATCGGAAGGGGAGCTTGATTTATCTAATTGCATCAAGGTACATAAGAATGATCAGGCTCATCCTAATCAGGGGATGGAAGATTCAATCACTCAGCAATTAATTATATTAAATAGATCCTGAACCACTTCAAAACCTATAACAATTCAATTCTTTTGGTAATAAAGATTGGTTAATTTATAACCTGTTTTTTACTATTATTTGTAACTTTTTTGAGAATCCACCTAAGTAACTTTTGAGAGAATACCTGCCATTTTTGAAGTGTAATTCAAACCTTATAGACCACTCTATCAGGGTTCACCCTATCAGGTATCTCCACTTCACCTGGGGCTCCTAAGACACAGTGACTGACATCTCCACAACCCCCTTCAGATTCATCATCAGAAGGATTCTAATGCACATCAAGATTCCATTGGTCAGGAGGTAAGGTCAGGGATTCCCTTGTTGCAAGGGATGTCCTGGGGCTTCTCAATTACCTGAGTAACTTTTTGAGGAGACGCTGTAATTGTTACAGCTCTACATTTATCTTTTGATGCAGGGGTTTGGCCTGCCCCATGGCTACAGGTTTTGAACTAGAGATGGTCGGAGGTGATGACAAGTGGGATAGAGATATTGCCTTGGCGGGACGTGATAATTGAGGCACTTTAGAAGGCCTCTCTGATGAAGGAGAAGAACAGGGCAAAGTGATAGTCAATTACACCAGCTGCACTTTGGGAGCTGGAATGGAGCTGTGCGTTGCCCTGTCACTGCTAGTACTCTCTGCCTATCTTCACATGGGGTAGGAGCATCTCGTTGCAGTAGCTCCGCAGGAGCAGGTTTTTAAAGAGAGCTAGCCATAGAAGAGGCTGGAGGGGTTATAGTGGATTCTCGCCTCAGAGATCCTTGCATAGTATCACTTTCATAATATTCAGCCACCACTAACCAGGCCTCCTTGATATCCTATATGTTTTTGAAGGAGCGCTTGATGGCAGAGATATTTATCGCCAAAGAAGAATGGAACATCAATTAGCCAAAACAGCAGCAATAGCATTGTCAAGATGGATCATTTTATCAAAAAACAGAAGTTAAGCTTTAATATAGAATCACTCAACAAAAGAGGCGATCAACTCTCCTTCTTTCAGACTGAGGCACATAAAAGCCTATTTTGTCTTTGCAAGCTCTGCAATGATCCAAGATCCTCAATGAGTACTTTTTTTACCTCAGCTCAAATTATAAGGGTTTCCATATAATGTACCATCACCTCTTGGGCTGAGAGGCTGAGGCAGGGGAGGATATGCTTTATTTTTGAAGATTGGTTGTCCCTTCCATATCAGCTTCATAAACCAAGAGTAATGAGGCTATGCTACCCTCACCTAGAGTAAATTTATCTTGGAAAGGGGGTTTAGAATAATTAGAGCAGCCTCATGAGAGGCTTGGCATACATGCTGTTTGATAGTTTCAAGTTGAGACAGGGCACTGGCTAACTGCTGTGCCAAAGCATCTAGCTAAGGGTTGGAGGCAGTGGGGAGGTTGCAGGGGTTAATTACACCAACACCCTCCATTTTTGATAAATGTTTTGTGGTGTAATACCCCCTTTAGTGAGCACCACTTGTTGGATTTTAGGATTTTGGTGTTGCTCGCTGGTGCTTATTCCACCTAAATTACAACATTTTTTGTAGGATAAGATGATTATCTACTGCAGGGATAATATGTATTAGGGGGTTATTTGACCAGATATGGTAAAATAATAAAAAAAGGTAACTAAAAATATTGAATTTTTATATCAATTATATTAGTCACCATGGGGGTAATAAATGAACCCTCTTGATATCTAGCAGCTTAGTATTTAAACTATAATGAGGTTTGAGGGGAAATCAATGTGAAGTTTGGATTGGCTTAGTAATATCTAAATTGGGAAATATGGGGATCTGACCTTTCAACTCTTTAGAGCCTCATCTTTCTTTAAAGGAACAGCAGATAGAAAGTTGATTTCAGGTAGATATGACAATAAGGCAACAATTTATATTATACTAATCATTGGGTGCAAAAAATTTTACCTTGTGGGACCCCTTCCAAACCTATATTTGGTGCCAGTCTCCACAGTATTAATTGTACTAAATCTGCTGTAAAAGGGGAGGGACCTCAGAATGGTTCCCCAGATTTGGCCGATAATTTGGTGCAATCCAACTGCCTGAACTCGTGTTATTTGCCTGAGTATTGATAGAAGTGTTACCCCAATTTGAGGGGTTCCACCAGGAATTGACCAGTGTCTTTTGGCTTATTTTATTGTCATTTTTATCTGAGACATTCTTCTTATAATATTGAATTTGCAATTGTCTGAAAGTATCCATTGAAGCAATAGCTTCATATTTATATATATTGATATCTTTTACCAAGGTTCAGCAATCTTTATATTGTCTATCTTTTGATCAGAGGTGTTAAACCTGTGCAAACAGCTTAGCAGATTTAATCAATACTGTCAAAAGTTAACAAACCCAGTAGAGGAAATGACTTAGTCAGCAATCAAATCTGATAGGTGGATGAAGCAATCATCATTTTGGATGGCTTCTAAGGGCTAAATTTGGTGGCAATGAATGATGTTACCATTGGGTGTCAATAGAAGAGTTGGGCACTGAATTCCCTATATAAATACTTCAAAATCATTTAATTAAGGCAGACTTGTTAAGTGTAATACCAATTGATTGTTATACATTTTTTTTGTTCTCTTGTGGTTAGAGTTGGAAGGATAGACTCCTTTTGCCTATACTTGCTTCCAAAATCTCAAGAGTTCTTTTGTCAAAAGTTGAAGGGAAAGGTCCCTTTATTGTCCAGAGATATGCCAACTCTAGAGGAAAAGTTGAAGGATAGTTTTACCTTGTCTGGATATATTCAAGTACCTTCAAGTTATCATAAAGAAGATGATCAGCATCTGTCATACTAATATTAGTTGTGAAGGGCTCAACTAGGATAATTGTCTATATACAATTATCAAAACATCCATTTATTCTTTGATCAACAATTTATTCATTACATACCTCAAACCTGTGCAGTAACCATAAAAAGGTTTACATTTTGTGCTCACTACAGGGGTAGTCGAGTTTTCAGGCCAAATATTAAACTAAGTAATATCAGCAGAGTGTTATATGAGAAGAATTTTGGAAGTTGTAGATGGAATTATAAATGGTGAATAAGAATATGTTGAACTCTGTGTCACAATCTGGTTAAACTACCTTGGATGAACAAGTGACTAAAGATGAGGAAAAGATAGACAAGCTGCAAAGGTAGACTATGATCTTTATGGGAAAGTCAATTCTTTGTAGCGATGGAGGCTGAAGTAATTAAAGAGTTACTGTTCCAGAAGATTGAAAGGGAAGTGAATAAAGTGTGATTTTGCCAGATTCAGGATGATATAGTACAAATCTTCAAGCGTTTACAAAAATAAAAATTATAAATGTGATTGCACCCATATAGAGGCAGATGGAGCCAACAACGATAGACAAAAGTTCTGCTAGGAAAGTACAGCCCAGAGTAATATGTCTAGAGCATTTGCTAAAATTTCGGAAGTAACCCCCAAAGCACTCTCATTGGTAGGTTGCTGGGCATGTACCTTTAGCCATGGTAATGACAGAAAAATTTCATAATACACCAAAATTACCAACTTTCCACTGAAATAATGCTCTGGTTTTTATGCATATTTGAAATGATGTTTGAATACTGTGATCGCCAGAAACCAGTAATATTTAGAACTGCTTAAATACAAATTGCCAAAATCTGGTGCTGCTACATCTCAATGGCAATAATTGGACATACAGCGACGCCAAAGAAGCAATCATGAATAACTTTGGCAGCTCTAATCGGATGGCTAGCTGCAAACAGGAGTTCATGAGAGTTCAATTCAGGAAGGACGAAACCTAATTCATTTTCTCTGACCAGTTTTACCAGGAATCACCAATACTGGTGGGCGTAAAAATTCTGTTGACTTTGATTCATGTATAGACATGCAGATGGCGCTTTGGCCCTACAGAGATTTTTACCACGCTATGATTTAAGCGCTTGTGCCTTAAACTTCCACATAACAGATAATGGAATATTTAGAGGTTAGGAGCAACTTTGAAGTACCTTATTAACGCTTCAAAGCTGTTACCATAAAATATAGTTAAAATACAGTGAAGTTTGCTGAGAATAATAAGGAGTTGTAGAATTGAGTTATATTGGGAAACAAGCCTGAAGGACTAAATGGGCGGACAAAGCTCAAAACTGCTGCCATAAATGGAAAACCTGGACATTCGCCGCTCAATGTTGGAGCAAGAATACTAAGAAACAAGTAAATCTGGTTCATGGTAAAGAGAAGAAAACTGGGCAGGATTTAGGAAAAAACCAGCAGTTTAGATATGAACTTCTAGTACTTCAATCAATCCTGTTCCGCTTGACATATTCAAATAAGACTTGGATACTTCCATTTTTTGTAGATGAAGATACTCCTGATCGACCATCTAGTACTAAAAAAAGATACTCCTGATCCACTATATCAGGTTCAATTTTGTGTTGGGACTTCGGGGAACTCCAACCTGGCCCCTATTAATCAGGTCCCCGAAGCCCCCAGCGAGTTAACCCTTAAACAGGAAATTTCACCTTTAAGTGCAGTTTGTTTTTGCCCATTTCATCTTTAACCCTTTCAATGATTCGACGCATATATGCGTCCAAAAGCGAGGGGTATGTAAATCTAAAAACGCATATATGCGTTCAAAAATCGAGTGGTATGTAAATCTCAAAACGCATGTATGCGTCCAAAAACTGAGGGGTATGTAAATCTAAAAACGCATATATGCGTCCAAAAAATGAGATTTACATATATTTATTTCAAAATTTGTCGAATATTCGTGTTAAGGACAAGGACCAAATTTACCAAAAAATTATGCTACGGACAAAGACCAAATCTACTAGATATTTATGTTACGGGCAAGGACCAAAATAATTACAAAAAGAGTGAACATCGGCTAAGAAATTCGTGCCAAATTTAAGGCCAAAAAACGGATGATTTTTTTGAAAATGACTGAAGGGTTAAGTGTAATTTGTTTTTTGCCCATTTCACCCTTAAGTGTAATTTATTTTTTGCCTATTACACCTTTAAGTGTAATTTATTTTTTTGCCTATTACACCTTTAAGTATAATATTTTTTGCCCATTACACCTTTAAGTATAATTTATTTTACCCCTAAAAATGGAATCAGAAGGTGATAGAATTCAAAGCAGAAATGAAACTGTGTTGAATGCCATCTCCCAATAAAAGTCGCGAAGCGCTCAAACTGCAAGTTATGCCATTCAAATGGAGTTAGAAAAACCTCGTTTTATAAGTGTGAAAAGTGTGATGAATATCCATGCATATACCCTTGTTTTTATTATCAGCATGTACCTAATGCGTCATTTGATTATCAAGTAGACTCCGATGGTAGTTCTGATTAAGATAATTAAATTATTCTAACCAAATCTCTTTATTCATATTTCAATGCAAATATATAACAAATTAAAATATATGTGCTATTTGCTCAATTTCGAATTGTAAATCAATTTCTTTTTTTCAAAAACAGAATATTTGTTTTGTTCTTCTCCGCAATAATGATTTTAAAATTTTATATTTTTGAACTATTTAAATTTTTATTTTTGTACCCCTATAATTTACACAAACATTTTTCTTCAAATCTGTTTAAGGGTTAATAGGCCATTAAGGCCCTAAGTAAAGCTAAAAACGGAAAAAAAGATAGGTGAGAAACGGCAAGGGAGGATACCCCAGTGGTAGAGTATAGACCCTCTACCAATGCCTCCCGAGTTCGATCCCGGTAATGGACTTTGGGTAGGGGACGATTTTGACTGTTGGTTTTGCGCGCCAATGCCCCGAACCGAGATAGCAAATAGCAAAGGCGGTCCATGGAGTTCCTGGCCTATCATACGCCGCGCATGGAGGTTTTCCGGGTTTTATCCTCCTTTCCCATTTTCTTCACTTCCCTAATCGGTGCGGTATCGTCCCCAGGTCGGCCCACCTCGAATAAAATTATAAATTAAGATAGGTGAGAAACGGCCATTTATTAAAATGATCCTCAAGGTATTTATAGGACCTCGATGGATCGGGAAAGGGGGAATCGGGAGTGGGAAAGTGTCGGCATCAATTGCCAACTATGATAAATATAAATAATTAATACAAGGGGAGCGGGACCATCCTCGGCAGAATTCGCAGGTGATCCCGAAAGGGTTATCTGATTGGATTCGGCGTCGGATGGTAATTCCCCGCGAATCCGATTGAATCGTTCGACATCCTCGGCATTTAGTCGCCGGTGTCGAGTATATATTTGAATAATATTATCGGGGCCGATCCCCAATACTTCGGATCGGGCTCAACCCAAGTTAATGGGAAGCCCAATCCGGCATCCGCCTGTAGGCGGGTCGCGACCCCTAGTCGGGGCTTTCCCCAATTAAGGGAGAACCCGACACTAATGAACAACTGAACAACTTCGGATAAACTTGATTATATTGACTAAAATATAAATGATAGATTCTTAGATAATGTATTCATTCTAGGTTTGAGCTCCAATTAAAGCAACCTCTGTAATCTTAAGTTGAGCATGTTCATAATGACCCCATTTACATTAGTCAAGCGATGTAGATATCCTGGCACCTTCAATCTCCTGTGGCAGAGATAATCCTATGGCAGAGGTGAGATACTCCTGTGGCATAGAAAAGAATTGGAGTGGGTGAAACTTAGTTGAGGCAAGATTATGTATCTCACTTCTTTTAATTGAGGTTTATATACCCCATCTTAATAACTGAGTTTAAGGTCTAGACCAACTAAGTCTAGAACTTTTATGCAACTGATATTTGCATTGTATCACTGGTAAAATAATTAGAATATCTACTATATAATGTAATATTCTTTTATTAATTAAAAATTATAGTTTTAGCTTTATGAATAAAGTGAGATAATATTTAATCTAGACTCAATTTCAGATGTTTTATTTTTTTAGCACTAGTGGTGCCCAACCCAAAAGGGGGAGCCACCACATATCTTTATTTGCAAATGGGCCAAACAAAGGGATTATCATAAATAAAAAATTCCTAATATAGCCCCTAGGTTATCAGCCTAGGAAGCCATAGCAGAAGGCGAGTAAGTTTTGGGGAAACTTTTGTCTGGTGCCCACTTTAGCTGGAGGACCATGATGGACAACATAGGGGTAGGGGCATCAGTGACATGGGGCATGAGGAGGTATAGCTGCGGGTTTTCTTCATTTATGAGGCCAGCAGTATCCATCACCTCAATGTATTGAGCAAGTTGATGCTCAGCAAAAGTGATGAGAGTCAGCACACAAGTAAAAGACTTGATGTACTTTTGGGTTTGAGGATAGTTGGGGTCAAAAAGAGAGGTTTTTGCCACATTGATGCAAGTGTGGCTTGCACCAAAAGCAAGCTCCTCAATTTCATATTTAGCATCTACATCAAAATCAGAAGGGAATACCCTCAAATAGGGGTTCCATCACCCCATGGAGATGCTGGCAGAGGAGAGTGTTGGCAGGGGCAGCTGCAGCTTCCACTGCTATTTGATTAATATTTTTATAATTTGGAAAGCCACTTTTAGAGTGAAAACAGCGGGGGTGCAAATCAGGAGGATCAATAAAAAAACTCCTCCAACACAAAATCTGGCTTCACAGTGTATGGCCAGTTGCTATCATCAATCCAATCAAGACACTCAAATGGATTAAACTCAGCTAGTGCTGGACTAGCCACAGGAGTTGGTACAGTGGCAGAACCTGATTGGCTATGAACAGTCAACCACGGCAGCTCAGCTGAAACTGTTTCAGCCATCAACTCAGGATTCCATAACCTGGCCAAATTATTCAAATTTTTTAAAAATTTTAAATTCTGATTGGCTGCTGCTTTTGAAGCAGTGCCAGAATTATCTGAGGGTGGGGGTGGGAGGATCACACCCCATTCAAAAGATTGGGGTGAGGCAGCCACTGGGGTGGCGCCAAAAGGAGGGGTGATGGAAGCAGTGGAAGCAGAAACTGTGGGGCACTTGCACTTTGAGTGTTCAAGCTCGAAGCACAAGGGGCAGATGGTGCGGCCATTTTTGATGCGCGCCCAAAAAGGATGATCAGGAGCAGACCTGATCACAGTGTGGGGGGAATCACAAGATGGGTGTCATGATTAAATGGGCAGATTGTCACGAAGGCGTGAGGGCCTGCCAGATGATCCACCCCATGGGGCACCGTGAACTGCAACATGGGGTCTGTGCCATAAACAGCCAAACCCTCTGTGAGCTTGTGGCAGAGGCATTCAGGGGAAAGGAAGGAGGGCAACCTGGCGAACTGACCACCAAAGTGGCTTCATCCAGGAGCTGAGTGCAAATGGTGGGCAAAGGAATTTTTTTATAAATTAACTGCAGCTTGGCTGCTGCTGCTGCATCAGCTTCAGAATGGAAGCTGAGGTTGAAATACCCCTTAAAGGGGCAGAAGTTGATATAGCCAGTGGGTTTGAAAACTGCCATGGCCATCTCGATGATGGCCACACTTGTGTATGGGAAGAGATTCCCATATTTGACCTGGAGGCCAAAATGCAAATTGCTCCATGGGAGCACCACCTGAGAGCTTGCGAGGTGGTGGGTCAAGTCCTGAGGGGGGACATAACGCCCAGTAGCATTGGGAGGGCTAGCAGAGCCAGCCCAGGCGCGCTTCAGCAGCAGCTGAAAGATGCCAGATGGTGGTGCATCACCACCCCAGGCTGGGGCAGCAGGCATTAATTGCATCGATATTGGTAAGCTTTGGCTTGATTGAGTGGTCATGTTTTGTATTTTCTTAAAAAATCTGAATTTTGCCTCAATTTAAATATTGAAGAAAAAGAAAGATCAATTTCAGATGTTTTATAATCTTATTAACCACAACTTTTGTATTGTAAAGCATATCTTTACTCAGTATATCACCAATCATTCTAACTATATATAAGATATGCTGACTGCAACTAATAATTTATTAAGTTCTAATTTGTTCCAGGATATTCACTAATCAAGTAAGTAAAAATGTTAGAGAATTACTTTGCATCTGGGCTATAAACTCAACTTAAGCAAACTTACATTATTCTAAAATCCAATGGTTACAACCATAAGCTAAAATTCAAAGTGAAGGAATATTGAAGTGGCATGAGTCTGCCTACTGAATTTACCCACCAGCAAAAAATATTGGCTAAATTTATTTACTTTAGATGGAGTGTTTAGCCTTATCATTTGAGTTGAAATGAATTTATGTCAAATCTAATCAATAACATTTTATGTTTAGTACAAACTAACTTAATTAATCAATTGGTATGTTATACATTTTATAGTATAGTTAGTCATATATTATTATATTTTTAATTGTTATAAGGGTACTTCTCATTACAATTATACTATAGACTAATAGCTGAACATCCGTGCTTTGCTGTGTATCAAAAGATAAGCATAGATAAAAAGTTCATTATATCAAAATATGATACTAATTTTTAAAAATATTTAGCATAAACTATCTTATTTAATACTAGTAGGTCTTAACCAATAAGGGATATAATAGGTTAAAACTTACTATCTTTAATTATAGCTAACATAATTATTGTTTTATAGCAAAATCAATACATTTATAGTTTAATACTACCCTTTTGATGCTCAATTTCCCTTTTCATTATGCCCCACAAACCAACATCAAAACCTATTAAAGCGACCATCAGCTTGATATGCCAGCGGTTTCCTTGTCTGATTGTCACCCCCTCTGCAAGGCTGTCATGAAGTATGTTTCAGTTCTGGTAGACGGCCTGGTCCCCCCACTTTACCTTCCGATTTTCCCCTCATTGCTAAGTCAAAATCCTCACCCTCCACTAGAAAGCCAGTAAAGCTGTCTGAGGTGTCGCTGCAGTAGCAAAATTTAACCCTAGGACCTTTATCACTCGCTCTATTATTGTAGACTTTATTTTGCTCCCCAACACCTATCTCCAGGAGAACATGACCTCACTGAATATGTCAAGGCCAGCTTCATAGCCTACCTCATACCATTCAAACCTCCCTTCACTGGCATCAAACCTTACCCAGCGTATATCCCCACATCCTTATTCTCTGCCTTGATCCGCCCATTGTGTGAAGTCGTGGTTACTGAGGAAGCGCCTTCTGACCCCCACCCTCTCCACCACTGTAGGATAGGAAGTTTGCCACTCTCTGGCTGGTTAGAGTATTTTTAACCAACTTTGAAAAAGGATGTTATCAATTTGACCTGTATGTATGTTTTTTCTTTTTTCTATGTTTGTTCAAGCATAACTCTAAAAATACTGGACCAATTTGGATGATCATCTTTTTCAAAAATAGAGGATGCTCTAACTTAGGCCCCATTTTACTTTTGTAAGTATTGGTCAAGTATCTGTCAATTAATTTAGTAAGTAAAAAATGGGCTCAGAAGCGATGGATACTTGTGGGACTAATACAACTCTGGATAAACTTAATTCTGACATCAGTGAAATGATAGCTTCAAATAAACTTATGTTTTATCTATGGAAATCCTCCTCTAGCATAATCAGTGATTTTCTCCCTCACAAACATCACTTTTTAAATCAAAAAATGAACTGAACAAGAATTGAGAGAGCAAGTGCTTAATCTAAACTTTTCTTTCTCATTGCAAACACTTTTGCAACCCATTCAATTCAAGACTAAATCTAGTTTGATAATCTCATAGAGGAGATTAGTCTGCGCCCATGTCTGGGAGCAGTTGGGAAAGCAAGGCAAGAGGAGCAGGCGGAAGGCCTGCGGCCTCTAACGCTTGAAAACGCCCCAGAGAATCTGGCAGAATAGAAAAAAATCTCAAAAAACTGGTGGTCACAATTTCCCCAGAGATACTCGCGTGGCAAGCATGATGCAACCAGTACATCAACATGCCACACTCTTAGCCACTTTCGTTGGTGGAATTTGGAGTCCGTGTGTATCTGGACATCCAAAAAATGGCCTTATGGGAAAAATTTTGTGAAGATGTACACGAAATTTTCCCAACCGCGGTGTATGTTGCACCTTACTCCATGTCACACAGTTGGCTGGACCTGGGTTTCAAAAGCAAAATAGCAGCAGATGAGGCTGCAGCAGTGCGCATAGTGGTTGACCTCCCCGAAGGGCAACAGGTCATCAAAAAAAATGCACCAGATGGACAAAATCAAACCAAATTTTCCTCACGTTTGACTTTTTGCCTACTACGGTAAAACGTGACATTTTGGAGAAACATCTGAAAGATGGTCTCGCCATATACAGCAAAATACAATCTTTCAAAATGCAACATTTCATGCTGATGCCACACCTGTGCACTGGCAAAGCCATCGCAGTTCTGATCCCAACTGAGGAGATTGCAAAGGACCTAACCCAGATCCTGCACTCCACTTTTATTGATATTGCAGGGCACACCACCCACCCATTCCAGGTAACCGTGGACAGCGCGCCCCCATTTGCACCCACTGTGACACGTTTGGCCATAAGGCGCATGCATGCCCCATCAAGGAGGGCGTCACATTCCAAGAGCACCCCTAGGCGGCCATGGCCAGCGGAGAGGTGCACTACGAACCAACCGCAAGCACCAAGGAGGCTTTCCCGTGGGGAGCACAAGGCTGCTACCTATTGGTAAAGCCCATCTCCCCGCAGGAGTGGAAGAAGGCCAAGCAGGCCTGTAGAGCTGCAGCCAAGGAAGTGGCCAAGGCCACCACTACCATCCCACACTCACAATGCCAGGAGGACATGGAGACCTTCATGGTGGAAGCGACTTGGGAATCCATCACCCAATCAGATTGGGAGGCCCATGCTGAGTGGGCCACTCAATCTGAGGATCCGATGGGAGATTTGATCTCACCTAATCGCTGCACCCAAGCCCTGGTCAAAACTGACTTGGGGCCTATCCCAATTGAAAAATTTTTTTTTGCCCTGCTCAACGGTGCACTGAACTTATCCGCACCACAAAAAATTCATCCGACGTTGGGAAAACAAAAAGCGAAGGCCAAAGCCAATGTGACTCTTTCCACAAAAATTAACAAAAACCCCAATAGTGTTGCTGCTAACACCCGCGCTGCTGTGAAAGCCTGTGGGGACCTTGAAGAGGCTGGTGGGCCCGGAGGCCCACCCCCTTGCACCTAAGATGCAATAGGGGAAACCTTCACTCTAGGGATGCTGAATATTGCCGGACTCAAGGCCTCCCCATCCTGGGCTAGGAAACTGAGTTTTTTACAAAACAATTTACCCGTGGATATCCTGGCCATCCAGGAGTCCCACTGTCCATGAGGTTCCAAGGAAGCTTGGAAAACAATGCTCCTTCCATCCCTATCCTTTTGGTCAAAGCACTGTGGGGTGCTAATTCAGAAAAATAAATTTTCAAATTCACATCCTCAGAAATACTCCTAAATGGCTGAGTGCTCATTATCACCTTCTCGTGGGCTGACGTTGCGCACACAATTGTCAACATTTATGCCCCAAATGGTGCACACGAGCGTCAGGAATTTTCTCATTGGTCAAATCCCTCCCGCTACCCCCTGATTATTTCCTAGTTGGCAACATGAACTGTTGGCTAACCTCACCAATGGAACAGTGGCCTCCCTCACCCCATGCCCCACAGGGTCATGTAGAACTACGCATTCTAAAAGCCACCCTTGGGTTAATGGATGCGCTGCTGTGACATGCCCCACTGCTCAAAAATATGATGCATCCCCATGTCCACAACAGCCAATTAAGGTCCATGACCCGCATCGACCTTATTCTAATGCTGGCAAAATTCCAACCCCATATCTCCCACTTCAAAACAACGAAAATGGAATTCTCTGACCACCAACTGGTCTCAATAACATACCACTTACCCATCACAGTTGAAAAGGCCCCACATTGGTGCAAAATCTGCCCCCCCAAGCTCGTGTCACCAG
Source organism: Massospora cicadina (assembly GCA_022478985.1). Lineage (NCBI taxonomy): Eukaryota > Fungi > Entomophthoromycota > Entomophthoromycetes > Entomophthorales > Entomophthoraceae > Massospora > Massospora cicadina. The sequence goes on along the minus strand of JAKSZP010016064.1, from coordinate 49,157 downwards.
GATTTTCCATGTGGATGGAAGAGGCAACTTTGGTGAAATTGTTTGTTGCACCATTTTGTGTGGACCCCATTTCCACATGGGCAACTTTCAAAGAGGACACCATCCGCCACTATCGCCATCTCTCCTCCAGACGCTCACAAGCCACATCAGCGGTTATCTCGCGCGCTCTGGCAGAATTGGCCCACTTGGAGTCCAACATATTAGCCACAGGATACAGCCCTGCATGGGGCTGGAAGTGGGTGGAGGCAGCCGCCCACCTCAATGCACTCGAAAGGCAACACAAACATCAGGTTTGTGTCCATTACAGGGCCACACGCATCACTAAAGGTGACAAGTGCACCGCATACTTCTTTAAAAATTTTTTCGCACCATGCCAGAGCATGGCCTGCACACAGGTGCAAAGATCGGATAATTCCATTGCGGACACACTGGCTGAAGTGGCAATCAAAATGCAAAAATATTACTCTGAGTTATACTGAGCTGAACCAATTCAGCTGGCTGAAATGGCAGAATTTCTTGACTGAGCTCATATCTGCACCATTTTCTGATACCCAGAAAAAATGAATTTAATTACTCTGAACGAATTATGAACAGCCATTCGCGGTGCGCCAAACCAAAAATGCCCAGGCTCAGATGGCATTCCATATGAGTTCTACAAAACATATTTCAAATATATATCCCCATTGCTGCTAGCTTCACTTAACCAAAGCCTGTTGGAAATGTGCCTCCTACCAGGAGGACATGAGGCCTTTACTGTCACACTCTTCAAGAAAGGGGATAAGCTTGACTTAGCCAACTGGCGCCCCATTTCTCTAACAAACACAGACACCAAAATTTTAACAAAAATCATGGCTAACTGTTTAGGGACTGTAGCATCTGCCACCATCTCCTCAGAACAATTTGGTTTCATCCCAGAAGGTCAATTTGGGATAACGTGCACTCTGTGGCTAATGTATGTCAGTACACAGCTTCTGGGGCACTTGTATTCTTGGACCAACAAAAGGCCTATGATAGAGTAAACTGGGAATACCTAAGGGCCTGCCTCCATCAATTCTGCCTACCCTCTCTCGCTTCATCAACTGGGTGATGCTGCTCACGGAATCTGCAACAATGGCAGTGTGTGGCCCAGGCTTCCTAATGGAAGTAGTCTGCCCTCAAAGGGGCCTGCGACAAGGGGACCCCCTTAGCCCACTCTTATACAACTTCAGCCTTGACCCACTACTGGAAATGTGAATGCCCAACTCACTGGGGTCCATGTGCCAGGCCAAACCCCAGTCAAGATGATGGCATTTGCAGATGATTGCGTGGTGGGGGTGTCTAATAACAAAGATGCACGCGCACTTGAAGCCCTCATCCAGGAATATTCACAGGTAAGCAACGCGGCACTGAACGCCTCCAAACCGAAATCATCCTCCTTGGTCGGTTTCAGAACTGCTGGGCCCCAGCAATCAGTTCCCAACCCGGCCCATCTGCTCGCCCACGTCCACGCCTTACTAATTCAACACACACCGCTCCACTGGTGCTCCCCTTCGTGCCACGTCCTACCATAGGACCAGTGCGCCATCTGGGCATGTGGATAGAGGCAGGCGGATATGCATCAGCAGTAATGGAATGCCATATACTGGACAACGTGACGAAGCGAATCGCCTCTCTCAGAGCCCATCCTACTACCCTCACTGGCAGGGTTGTTCTTACCAACTCTATGCTCCTATCCAAAGTCTGGTTTGGAGCCCACTCCATCCCCTTCTCACCAAGCTTCTTCAAATCCCTGTATGCTTTGCTGCAAGGATGGCTTTGGTCAGGCCGCCCTCCACCAGTACAGCTAGAGGTCATGTTTGGCCCTCATCATCAAGGTGGCATGGGCCTGCTTGACTTCAAAGCCCATGCTGCCAAGATCCTGGGCACTTGGATCGCGGCTGTCACCGCTCCTACACTTCCATCCCAACACTGGTCCCGCGCGGCCCACTCCAACTTCTCCCGAGCCTTGGGCCTCAACAATCCATCAAACCCCCACTCCCTGATGAGAATACCTCGCATCACACACATCGGCCACAGGTCCTCACGGGACCAAAACCCACTACAAACGAATCCTACTCTCCATGCGAAGCGCAGAGTGGAGAATTCATATTAGTGGACATACAACCCGAAGAGGCCGCCCCTCTCCTCAGTTCACACAAGAGGTACAGGGGCTACCCATCCATGATGGCGTGATCCCCATTCGACCCCATGTCCTATCCAGGGTGGACTACCTGGACATGATGGACATCCCTTATTCCACTGAGACCCAAAAGACTATCTGGAAATATGCACACCATCCTCTGTTGCAGCCTCAAGTCCGCTCCCATGGGTGGCGCTGCCTGAGGCGGGTGTATCGTACAGCTGAGCGATCTAACACTTTACACTCATCCTGTGTCGTGTGTGGCCAGTATGGAACGCTGTTCCACCGCCTGGAGAAGTGCCCCACCTCTAAAGTGATATGGCGCGAAGTCCAACGTCTGCTAGGCCAGGATCAAACACATCCCTTCAGTCTGTCAAGAGATATGTTTGCTTCATCAATGGCCTCCCCCTCCCACCCTCCCTCCGTGCTCTGGTGGTTGCAATCGCCATGTGGACTATCCACACGATTATCTTGGATGCCATCGCTGGCTCCATCCCCACCCTCCCAGAAGCTGTCCACAGATTCCGGTCTCATTTGGTGGACCACTTTCAAGCGTGGATGTTTGGATATCTCCCACCACGTCGCCGACAGCTGGTCTCCTCCTGGTTCCCAGTCTGGTTCATCAAATCAGACCCCTTCCTCCACACGTGCTCAATAGTGGCTACGACCCCTACACACGTTCCCTCACCCTCCCCATAAGTGGCGTTCCCGCTGGCAACAAGAGATAGCATCGCTTCTCTGGGGTGCCTCCCCTGGTACTAAGTTTTGTCTTGTCTGAGTCATATTCAGAAGTTTCCATCCCATGGTCGGCCTTCCCCGCAATAAATTTAAATTAATTGTCCTCAACATGGGGATGATTCCGCCTATGTTGCCTCTTGAGGGAGGGAGGATGGATTGTGGTAGGAATGAACAGCCCATTGAAATTGATGTGAGATTGGATGCTAGCGAGGGCTAGACCTACACAAAACCATGTTCTTTGAGTGGATGCAGAGCCCTGCGAGAAAGTGACTTGGGAAAGGAAAATTGAAATGTCATAAGAAGCCAATCGCAAAACCCCAGAGCGGGTAGGAAAGCAACAGTGTAAGAAGAGGCAGTCGGCAAATAACCCAAATAATCCCAATATGATACTGGATCTGGAAGATTAGTCTTAAGTGCTTGATGACAGGCTTCATCAAGAACACTGGAAATATGGGATGGCAGCAAACAATGGATGCTTGACAGGGTTTGCTGAATCATGCCCCTACTAAAGCCATCAGACGAAGATACAAATGGAAGCGCGCGAAGTGATAGTCATGCAGGGAATGAATGGCATCCTGAAAGCGATGACTATGGGCTTCTTGGAAGCTGAAGCTGAAGGAGTAGTGAAACCCAGGAGAGGCTGGAAGCTTCATGGACCAACTCTGAAGAGCTTGGCCAGCAAAGCGAAGAGCATAAGTGGCAGTATCCCCATCTAGGATGATCTCAAGATCAGAGGGTTCAGCTCTAGGGACAAAGCCTCAGTGACTTGGGCCCAGAGTTCAGCATAGGGGAGCTCAAAATGAATACTGTTACCAATGGTGAGCTCAGTAGCCAGAACAGTGGGTTTGTAATATTGTTCAAGTCAGAAGAGGAACGTAGGAAGCAGGTCCACCCTGGCAAGAAAAGAGTGATCAAGAGCAAACAACATAATTTCTGGAGCATCCACAATGATGGTTGGTGCATCAGCAAAAGAGCCAAATCCAGAAGAGTTTCAAAATCCAACTCTGGAATTGACGATAGAGGAAGAATCAGCCAAACGTTGTTTGAAACGATTACAATTCTGGTTGAGTAATTGGTTACCATTTCCAGTAATTTGATGGAAGGACTAGCCGCTGGTGTCAGACTAGGCGTATGAGTCCTGGAAGGACCATACAAGAGGTTCCGCCGTGCATCCCAACTCATCTACTGGAAGAGCCAGAGGTCTTGATCAGACAAACTATTTAGAAGCTTCTGGTATCACGACTCAGAATTTGACATATGATCTGGATGAAAGGGGGATGTCAGACTTATATGAAAGTCTACATTATGTACTCTACAATCCATTAAGCTCCAATTTCAGAGATATTAATCTCAAAATTAGTGGGATAAGCTCTCCAAGAGAAGAATTAGGAATGACTTGAGCCAAGAATTTATGAGAGAAAAGAACAAGGGCAAACATAAATAAGTATTCTTAATTGAGCCACAAAATGAACATCAACAGCAAGAGTCTCCTGTCTAGGATGAGAAAAAATTAGGAAATCAAGGATGACGGACCAATAATCCTGAATTTGACATCAGGTCATATGCCCTGACGGGGAGAAACCAGATCACAGGACTAATTTCGTCATGAGTAAATTGATCAGCCTAGCACAACAGTAGATTGTGGGGACCACGCTCTGAGTAGGTGGCAGCAAGGAGGAAGAGGAAGAGCACTGCATGCCAAAGGTCATCCCAAGCATCGTTGAGTATTGACAATTGTACTCCGCTTGAGCCAATGAAGTATTCAACCAAGTGTCCAAAGCAGAGTTCTCATGCCCTGGTCCTTTTCTCGCTGGAAATCTAGGCAAGAGGGGGATGTGTTGGAATTTTTGCCCATATTTCCAGCCTGCTAGATTATCAAGAATCACTATGGGATGATTCCCTAAGGCTAAGTGAATTAGAAATCAGTTGGCCCAAATCTAGGAGTAACTATGTTCAGGGGATTTTGGGATATTCGCCTGGTCATATCTGATGAGGATCAATCCAGACAAATACTTAATATCTCATCAGGTGGAGTTGCCGACGAAATAGGGGCAACTGATAGTTATTAACTATCAGGTGTACCAATTGGGATTGGTCAGGTTTCATCACCAACTGATTGGAAATGAATAGCAAGTTGTGAGGCGAGTGATGCTTCTGCAACTAGTGAATTGATCAGTTGGTGCATGACCTGCCTTAATGGGTAATAAGTCCCATTACCTAAGCAGGTCACTAGCCAAATATGTTTGGTTCATTTGGATTGAGATGAAAACGTTAGGGACACATTTTCTGACTCTTTCCATTTAGGTCTCAAAAATGTCCAATGACGGAATCCTAGCCAGGATGGGGAAGACCATCGCTGCTGAGACAAGGATGGGTGATTTAACTGCAACGGCTGCCATTATATTGAAGAGGTGTCAATCAAGGGTTAGATGACTGAAACCCCGCTATAAATTCCCTAAATTTCACTTCTAATAAAAAACAAATAGTTAGATTATATTACAGATAATACAACAGTAGTTTATCAATATAGTTTTTATCTGGTATATAGTTAAAGTAGTAAACTATCATCAGATTTCCATTGTGCTATTCTTCGCAAGGATACTATTGCTGTGTGCAATAATTGGGAGACTCTTAGTGAGAAGAGTAAAAGATCTGAGCGGGGATCTAGAGAAGAAGGGGACACAATTGGGGATTGCTTCCAACTGTGTGTTGGACTGAAGAGACTGTCACCAGGGAATCTCAGAGAATATTGGGTTGGACAGAGCGTGGAAACGAATACCTATATCATGACATTTCAAGTATTTTAATTTGGAATACTGACCAAGCGTTGGGATGAGATATAAGAATTCACACTCAACTATGGATATTAATCATCATACTATTATCAATTGATAATCTAATATACTATACAACGCAGACAAAGTGCACAAGAAACTGAACCTGTGCAGTAAAAAGATTACTAGGGCTGTTGCCAATAATAAACAAAAAAATTTAAAGGGGTCATTCACGTCTCAAAACGCATTTTTAATGCCAATTCCTTATATAAAAACGAGCTAAGTATCATCACTTGTGGCTCTAATTTGCACCCATTTCAGTATTTCAGATTAGCCCAGAGAACCTGCGCTTGAATCCTATCATGATCCGCAAAACATAGGCGATGAAAAAGGAGTTACTTCTTCAAAATAAAATGTTTATGTAATTGCTGAAGAAATGGTTGGATATGTGACCTCAGTAGTAAGAGTAACCACTATCCCTCTCCATTCTAAGATGTGGAGACACACTCTGAAGGCATACTTATCCAGATGAAGAGTTTTCTGGGGAGGTGTTGGCGATTTTTTGCTTTGAATAAAGATCATTCAAGATATTTTTTGTTGACCACTACCCTTTCATCCCCTTTAGGGAAAATAACCACAACTATTTTGGTGGATACCGGAGCCTCTGAGAATTGCATTGATTAAGACCTAGCTAACTACATTAAGCTGAGTTACTTGCCAGGTGGTATGGTTAGGGGAGGGGCTTCCCGAGGTATGCTCACGCTGAAAGGTTCTGGGGTTAGTGGATTATCAAGTTGGCAAATACCATTTGGCTGACCTCTTTTAATATATCAAAAATTTCAAGTACCCCATTATCTTGGGAGTAGAGTGGTGGTAAAAGCTTGTCATAAGAACCAACTTGAAAGACAATACCTTGTCCTAAACTTTGGAGATTGGTCATAAATTAGGTGTCCATTTTTCTAAGGCTATTTCTCAGGGTGATCTGCCCCTCTATCCCAATATCCATAATCTCAGCCTTGCTCCTTTGCTGAAGCCCTCTTTGGATGTACCCTTACCTTCCTGTTTGGAGTAGCTGGAGTCTTCATTTGACGCGGCTTCATCCAATGTACTACCAGCTCACTCAGAGTTTGATTGCGAGTTCAAGCTCATAGTTGATCTGGTGCATATATCTTCTCCCATTTACCCTTTTGCTGTACAGGAGGAAGCGGCTTTAGATGCATGGGTTAAGGAGCAATTAGTTAAAGGTGCAATATTTTAGCGTACCTCCCCAGTTGCTGCACACTTCTCTTTGTGGAAAAGGCAATAGTACCTTACGCCCATGCATAGATTATGGGAATCTCAACAAAGTCACAGTACCAGACTTACATCCCATCTACTGGACTCACAGATTGCTCGCTATGTTGAGAAGGCAAGAGTTTTTAAACTGGATAGTTTAAATATGTTCAATCAGACCTGATTCAAGAAGGACAAGGAGTGACTGACCGCTTTATGGACCAGAAAAGGAATTTTCCAGTTTTGGGTTATGCCCTTTGGGATTAAAAATACCTGCTATCTTCCAACGCCGTATTAAACAGCTTTAGGGGACCTACTGAGGGTATGTGCGGTAGCTTACATGGATGATATTCTTGTGTTTTCCCCTGATCATGAGTCCCAAGCAGTACATCTTTGGCAGGTGGCGGAGCTATTGAGGACAGCTGACCTTATGCCAAAAATTTGTAAAATGTGAATTCTTTAAGTCCCAGGTCACCTTCCTGGGCAATGTTGTGTTTGACCAAGGCCAACTGATAACTTAAAACAAGGAGGCGATTCATTAGTGACCCTGAATTTTGTCAAGTAATTGTGGAGTTTTTTGGGGATGTGTACGTTTCTTAAGAAATTCATGCCCAATCTTTTGGAGGTGGTGGACCCCTGTATAAGGCAGTGGAGCTAAAGTTCTCCAGTATTCCCCATTTTGCAGGATGCCTTCCAAGTTGTAAAGTGCACCCAGTTGTCCACATTTATCCTTTGCCATGTAGATCTAGAAAAGAGTTCATTGTGGCTAATGATACCTCCAACTTTGTCATAGCAGCTGCCTTATCACAAGTAGATGAGGATGGAATAGAACATCCAGTGGGATATGTTTTCAGGAAAATGTATTTACCAGAGTTGAATTATGCAATATATGACAAAGAGTTATTAGCAATAGTTGAGGTGCTTACCTCCTAGCGTCATAACTTACATGTCCCATCCCAATTGTCAAGAAATTAACCAGATGAATTCCTCCCAATAATATCAGAATTAGGGGTGTTGGTTAGTTGATTGTGATTGCTGTCTAATCGCCTAGTACAATATTACTTGCTAATATAAAAGTATATTGATTGTTTTAGGTCTAGCAGATTCTTAGTTCAGCGCAAACTCTTGAATTGTGAGTGATTGTATGAATTTCTGGCGGAAAGCTGATGTATTCATATCAACATCTGATGAAAACACCTTTCTCTTGCAAATTGCACTTTTAAATTTAAAAGTGATTAGTACAAGCCCAGAAAAGAACATCCACCTGTCTGCGGAGTACTGTACTTATAGAGAAGTACACCACAGCCATACCACTTAGCTTAAGTAGGTCTTTCCACACATCTTTGTGAAGCACAAAGAAATGGATGGCTTTGTTTGCACCGAATATGAATTTAATTATGAAGTACACCAAGATGGATGTACCATCTGGACAACTTCCCGCCAACAAAGGCCCCACATGACTAATAACGGTAAAGGCATGACTAATAGTTGCTCAACAGATAATTAATCAGAAACATGAATGACCAAAAAACGCTCAAACTCAGCCAAAAACCACAAAAGCCCAGTGACAAGCGTGTAGAACACAATTGTCTCACCAGGATTGGTTTCTGCTGAAGAACAGATGATTGATGCCATCCTCAGGGAGTGCAAAGTGATGAAAAGAACAGCAGCGTTGAAGATATTCCCCACCAAACCTCAATCAGGTGAGGGGATTGGGGCCTCGTAGGGGAATAAATTTTTTGAAAAAAAAAACAAAAATTTCCAATGAAGTTTTGGTGGATTAAAGACCGAATACAAATCAACCAGAAAAGCCAAAGACCCAGTTTGTCTGGGCAACAACGAAAAATGTTTTTGACTTAGATGGAGAACTATCCAATGTCACTTGAAACAGTCGCCCAAAAAATATGTTGGGTATCAGTCCCAACAATGACCAGTTGAGGGGAATATGATCCCTGACCATGATCAAACTTGCAAACTGAGCAAACCATCAGGCATAATCCAATAAGAACCATCAGGACAATCCCCAACAAATCCAAGTTGAGCGTGGGGAAAAATCAGCCTAGAATCAATCAGCAAATCAGAGCAAACCATTGTGGAGCATCCCTGTCAAGGATGTAGGAGTATTGGGCACTGAATCTGAAGGATCAGACACCTGAAAAAGTTCATCAAAAAAAGTAAAAGTACTATTGGAAGGGGCCAAAACCATGAAAGCAGTCAAATCAGTGACCAGGGCTCCGGTCAAGTACACCTCCATCCAGGAGGACATGTTAGCCACTGTGGCATGTCTTCTCATGAAATCAAGCAATGGGAGGCCTTAAAATTCCCATATTCAAAAGCGACACAATGAATCTCCAAAAACATTAAGCTGTCCATTGCGGCCATTTGGTGTGATCACAAGTTTTCCACTGGGGCAGCCAAACGTTCGCTTGACACTTAAATATCACTCAAGGTGGCAATTCTCTTCAAGGCGTAATGAATCCGAACTAAAGATGCCCTTGAATAAGATGAAACTCCCTCTGGAGCATAAAGTGATTAAAGCCGCAGTTTGAGAAGACTTAAAGCTGGCAGACATGAAGGCTTGGATGGCAGCTGGTATTGACCTCCTAAACATGATGGAATACAAGAAGGCTGGTATAAGCAAGATTCGCCCAAGCTGTCAGGAGCTCAGGACTCACTCCAACGGAAATAGCTGATTATGTAAATGGTTCCCAAACGTTTTGAAATCCCTTAAATAGGCCTGACATACCATTCCAGTTAACACCGCACTGGAATGGTATACCATAATCTCCCCAGGGTAGTCATTGCTGTGAATTTCAGCCAGGTTCAAGGCCACCGAGGCCCTACACTGTTTATACACCTGAATCCTGCAGGCCACCACATCTGACCTGATGAAGGCGAGCCTGATGAAGGAAAATGCAGTGGAGTGGTGACCCTTCCAGGATTGGTCACCAGAAGAGGCCATTATCTGGTCCGCCAATGGATTCACCCTGTTTGAAATGAAATACTGGTTCTGCATAGTATCCAGTATTGACCAAGTCCATGAATGGGCAGATCTGAGCTTTACAAAACTGATCCATGAAACCCTCCAAGGCTGACATTTTCCTACTGAGAAATAGAAATTTTGGATTGACGTCACCATACTAGCTGAAGCTGCAGACTGGGATGCAGTAGGTTCACCCCAGTGACAGCCCAACCATGGATAGACATGAGATTTCACCACAAGCAGCAACAGTGATTAAAGAGGTTATGACCCCAGACCTTGGCTGAGAATGGCTCAAAGCATGGATCAAAATTGAAACCATCTGGGATTGGAAGCAATTCTTTTTGGAACCAATGGTAGCAGACAAATACACTGCAAAAGGTTTTGCCCCTTCTAAAGTCTCAGTGGCGCGAGGTGGGAGTTCTAGCCACCATGGCACGAATTTTCACAGATGGCAGTTGGAACAGTGTTATGGTAAGGGACTGGTGCCAGCGTAGTTTGATTACATTGGAGGCCCTCCAGAAGTACCTGCACCCAACGTGATTCCAGAATTCGCCCTCAAATGGTACTGACTGGGATTTTCCCTGATGGATGCCCTTGAGTAACAAAACCTTGAGATCAGAGTGCAAATGGCTAGTAGCATTAATTGCTACATTATTAGCATACACCAGATTGAAGCGTTCCTCAATCAGGGATTTAGTCTCAATGAGTTGGTAAGCTGGATAATGAAGGTAAACTCCCTCTGAAGTATCTAAGCATAGCATGAAAATTCAAGTCATACAGCACAGTTGCAGCCCATGACGACAATAACACATGGAATAAAGAAAGAAGCCATATTGAATATACCCAGCAACTGATTAGTAGAGGCTTCACGGACCGTAAGCGCCTAAGTCTTATCTAAAGGATGCAATCAGAATTTTCTGCAGCTGGTGGAGGAGGTGGAGTGGTCCAACCATATAATGTCAATTTATCAGGAGCTCAACGAGGTACTAGAAGAAGAGGACTTTGACCATCACTTGGTACCTGAATGGGGCTATATTAATATTGTGATCCCAGGCGAGTTAACATAATAAACTCCTAGAGATTTGAATTAAGTATAAGGGAGTCTATCTGCAAATGGAACTGGCTAGGTACGCTAGCCAAACTGTAAGGTGGGTGACATTCCAAAACCTCCCAGCTGATTGAGAGAGGGAATGGGTGCACAAAGCAATCTGGACTGGACTATTGTACTATGGGGAAGTATGAGAATTTTGGCAAGCCATTGGTGATTACATCACAAAGTGCCTTCACCCCTGAACAGTTAAAGCGGTTTATGAATTGGCACCGTGGATAAAAGCCAAATAAGATCACCTTACATAGATTCATCCTCCTGCCAGCCTAAGAAAAGTATTGTACATCGATCAAGAAGAGCAAAGCAAGTATGTCAGTTCTGCTACCAGACTGTCCATACAATGGCTCAATGCCACCATTACAAGGGAAAGACCCCTCAAGAGTATGAATATGACCCCATCATAGGGGTCACAAAGGTCGGGCTAAAACATTTCTTTGACCAAAAGCCAAAGAATGGATCCTGCAGAACCTAACGGAGGTCGCAGACATGAAACGCTAAAAGCAATAGTTGGACCTCTTCCATAGTGAAGCATGGAACAAGAAGGTTGAGTGACTGAAGCGGATGATGAGCCCTTCATCAACCCAAACACCAAGTTGTACACAATTGGATGAAGGAATGAGCCCCAGACTGACGGCGCCACGTCCATCCCAAGCATAATGGACGATCTGCGAGGAAGAATAATGGTAGAAGGCAAACCAAAAAAATTTCCCAAGAAGGGATGTGCAGCACAAGATGCCAATAAATTAAAGTAAAAGCCCAACAATTTGAATATGAGTATAAAGTCAACTTGGAAATAATTAATGAGCAAACCAAAGGAGACTAAAATCAAACAATTGAATTAATGAAATTGTAAAGTCAGATGATTGGAAACTGACCAAAAAGTCCAGATCCGCTGAAAATCAAACAAATGGGCAGGAATCCAATCGATGGATGAGAGGGAACCTGCCGTGCTGCCAGTAAGGACCAAGGAGCACCTGGAGCTGGTAATAAAGCCATACCCAATGTTCATCAATAGGGAGATGGGGATGGTGACTGAATTCCTAGTGCACAGAATTCCCAGAAATATTACTCCAGTTCCATCCAACCAACCCTGAAAGCCAAACAATACCCCTGTACACCCTCAGTGACACCAATCACCAACAAGCAAACTTCCATCCACAACTCAGTTCGAAACCCTGAAAATTTTATTACTCATGACCATGGGTCAGGAAGCTGAAAATGAGGATTGTAACCACAAATACTTGGGGGATGGTGAGCATACAAATGAGAAGGTGGAAGATACACCATTTCAAAACGAACAATACTATAGACATAATTTTAATATCAGAAATGTAAGCGGGTAGCCAAAAGAAAATGGTGCTGAGCTTAATTTGCAGTGTGACAAACCACCCATGATCCCACCAAATAGGCTGTCAAGCCTTATGGATGGATCATGTGGCAATCGTCAAATAAAATAAGACCATAGACCTGGAATTTGGGGAGGAAACTCACGCCAGAAGGATCCTAATATTGGCTGCTATGCATAGGGAAACTGGAAAGAGCCTTTGAGTGGTGGCAGTCTATGCTCTGCCAAAGCCCCGCAAAAACTGAATATTTTGGGGTTTTTATTGGAAGTACCACCCAAAGCAATGACGGTAAAAGCAGGAGTCTTAGTTTTGTTGGACAAATGCAAGTCAGTATATGTTCCTGACAAGTGAAAGTCCCAACTGAAAGGCTTATGAGATGCTGGAATACCTAGTCAAATTGGGGATGTGCCTCACAATTGATGAAGAGGATGACGACCTTGCCAACCTAACGCAATGGACATATGACTCCGCCAGAACCCCACAAGCTGGATTGCATCCAGATTATATACTGGTGTCATCGGACCTCAAGCCGCTGACATCCAACATCCAATTCAATATAAATTGCTAAAGTGACCACATGTTTGTCCACGTGGATATCAATCTGGACAAACCCCCCAAGGAACCGCGAATGGCATCTGGCACCAGCCACTCTGAGGGAAGAGGAATGGCGCCAAACAATTGAAGCCAGACTGGACCAACTGGTCTCATATCTAGGTCACCACCCGGAGATAGACCCTCTGAAATGATGGATCTGGATCAAAGAGAAAATGAAGCACAACAGCGTGATGTTCAAAAAGTGGCAACCTTGAAGCAAACTGCCACCATGAAACAACTGAAACCGCTTTGAAGATGATGAAACTCAATAAGCGGGACAGCAAAGAATGGTGGAGCGAGTACCAAACAATGCACAAAAGATATTGGGCCTTAATGGCAAACAGGAATTAGAGCAACAGATCAGTACAACCTACCAATATTAGAGCTTAACTGGGACAATGACCAAAGAGGGCCTGGAACACCTTAAGGAAATCCAAACCAAGGCTAGGATACAGGAAATAGAGACAGCGGAAGGGGAAGTATCAATGGACCCAAAAACAATCAAGCATGAAATTTAATGCTTCTATGGCAATCTATTCCATCAATGAGAAATGAGCAAATTGATGACAAATGCCCTAATTGACCTGGCTAAGCAGGCACTTGGGGGATGTATGACGGAAGATGTCACTAACTTATCTGCCAAAATCGCTTATTGATGAAGTTAATCTGGCACTAAAAGAGTCACCAATAATGAAGGCACCGGGCCTCAACAACATGTGAGCAGAGGTATATGATTCATTCTGCGACCACATCATACTGGAACTCAAAGCCCTATTTGATCACTGTTTGTGAAATGGATAGCAAATTCTGGGAGGCCAGGAGACCTGAATTGTACTCTTGTACAAAAAGGGACTACAATGCTAACTATGAAACTGGAGACCAATTGCACTATGCAATGCTAATTATAAGCTGCTTACATGCATATTATCGAATCAGCTGATGGCAATGGCACTGAACATGCTCCATAAGGCCCAAAATGGGTTCATCAAGGGATGGAGTATTTGGGACAGCATCAGTGCAGTCCAAAGCATACTCTAAGATGCACAGGAAACTGAGCAGGAATATCTCATGTTCCTTGACATGGAAAAGGCCTATGACAAAGTAGTGTGGTCATTCCTACACACGGCGTTAAAGGCGGTTGGTATCCCCAAAACCTTTAGATCATGGATAACAACACTGTACTTGGGCCTGGTAACCAAGATATCATTGCAGATGGCATAGCCAATGTCATTCCATTCAGGCAGAGTCTCTGACAAGGCAATCCTATGTCACCAATTTTGTTCAATTTTGAAGCTAACATTTTATTGGAAGTGGCGGATGAGAAACTCCAGGGCCTAGTTCACCCCAACCAAATGCCGCTGAAAATGCTGGCCTTTGCTGACAACCCAGTAGTAGGTATAAGCTTGCTGACCGATCTACAGAGCGCTGAGGAGCTACTGGATCTATACCAGTTAGCATCAAATGCAAAGATTAACTTAACAAAACCTCTGTAATGAGGATCAGCACCCCAAACTTCAGCCCACTAACTGACAAAACACCAATCATGAGCTCCCAGACAATCCAATACCTTAGGATACTATTTAATAATAAGGGACCAGCGGTACTGGAAACTTAGCAAGAATTATTATTGATCTATCAGTCCAAATGGCATGCTGGAAAAATGCCAGACTATGCCTCAAGGAGAAAGTGTTGGCAATCAACGTATTCATCTTCTCTAAGTTGTGGTATGTCACCCATGTGCTGCCAATGAGCCTGGACCTAGAGAAAAAAATATGGACAATGCGCCATACTTTCCTATGGTTTAAGGCAAAAGTGGCACCTATAGCACTAGAAACTTTGTCCAAACTGAAGAACGAAGGAGGCATGGGCTCCGGGATTTCAAATACCACGCTTGGCGGATCTAGGCAAAGTCATTCCTTAGATTAAAGGAAATGCATATGCGTTTCCTGACTCTAGCTTGGAATGCGAACTGGGATAGAGTTTTGGGCCTTCAGGAGATAGTATCACCCCGCTCACTATACAAATGGATGGCGAACCACCTGTGAATGCCCTCCAGAAAAGGCACCCTATATTACTGGTGACTGTGCAATCAGGCAGTATGCCTGGGCAGCTGGTAGTTCAAACTAGTGGATCTGGATGCTGAACAAATCCACAGTGATGTTAAGGCTCATAATTCTGGAATGATTTCTGCGACAAATTGAGAAAGAATGAAATAAATCGCCCACAAATATGCCTCTGAGTCAATCAAAATCAGATACAAATCAATCCAGATCGAGTATATGGATCCACTCCTGAAACCTGGGTGCAACCCACCCACACAACCACAAAACTTGAACAACTGGGCAACCAAAGGCCACAACACCAACTACCAAAAAAAGGAATTGATCTCAGGACTCAACTTCTGACTGGTAATGGCCAAGCAGTAGTCAGTAACTTGGCAGATCCTACACTGATAGATTAATTCTGGTAAGCAAAGAAGACTGAATTACCTGCACAAGGAGTGCTCCATATGCGCTGAACTGGAAGCAGATATCTCTCACCAATATTATGAATGCGCCATGTTCAAAAAATATTGGTCCACAATGCGCTACATACTATAAGATGATCAATCGCCAATGGAAATGCATACATTGTAGGATCTTTTTTACAAAAACCCTGCAATCATCCCCTGATCCAATTACAAGCCTTCATCTACCATTATTGTGTATGGGTGATACACTCAGCTCTCATTTCCAAAAGTTTGGCCAGAGAGTGCCCCATCACAAAGGCTTATTGTTGAAGACCAATCAGATTATCTCAAATTAGCTCTGACAGATCACAAAATTCTTGCACATAATCTCCAGGTGTTACAAAGCCACACGTTTATCCTTCCCCAACGGATTACTTGTCATATGTGAAAAAGCAACAAATCATCTAAAGATCGAATGGCCTGTAAGCCCACCAATTCTAAAACTGTGGCTAGTGATGGCAATTGCCAGTCAGCAATGGTTGGGGGTGCTAGGCTTCTAGTGGCCCAAATTCCCAGTCCTTTATCCTCATCGGAATCACCTGTGTTCCGCCCTCCCCTCTTACTTTCCCTTCTTAATTTTTAAATAAAGTATGGAGTTTACAAAAAATATCACCCGTCTGATGACAATTTTTTTAACTTAATATAATTTTTGCAGAATCTTATCCCTTGTGCCGAATGCCATAAAAAATGATTATGGGATTTTCCAGTGAAAGCCAAAGTATCGTTATCAACTGTTTGATTGTGAATTTGCTGACTAATTCGGAGCACTGGCAAATTATGCCAAGGATGCTTGAAGTTATACTTAAATTATTGAACTATATACAATTGACTGGCGACTTGTGCTAAGGATGGGTTAAACTAATCTAATATTTGGTGAGTTAGATGAGTGTATTGGGTGGGAATCACTATCACAAATGACCAATAAGTTATTAAAGTGCAGCTTGGATAGCTGAGGGGTTTTCATAGGTGAAGTAGCCTATAATATAAATAGTTATTCTTCCCTCCAGTAAAAAGATCTCTCTTTCCAAAATTTGTTTTAATTTTTAGTAGTTCTTCAGCTAGGCTAAGATAAAATGGGTTAGAGATCCCTGAAGTTGGCGTGAGGTGATGCACCTGGAGTGGCTGATGCTGCTAGTTCTCATGCCTCAGCCCTGTGAGCAACCAGTGGGAACCTGGACAACCAGCCACCAACAACGATGTGCCAATTGACCATCAGCCCTGAGGGGTACAGCTCAGGTGTGCCTTGGCCGCCCAGGATGGGGGATGGACTCGCTGGGGCATTCCCAGATGGGTTGGCGAAGGGTCAGGATGGTTGGGCAGCATGGGAGTGCCTTGGCCGCCCAGGATGGGGGCATGACTTGCTGGGGCACACCAGGGACCATGGGGTTAAGGTGAAATCGTTGGTCTGCTGTATTGGTGGGTTGGACACGTACTCATAGGAGGCTGGTACGCCTATGGAGGCAAAACAGCGAAGGGTCAACCAGTCTTCATACTGGTTGGCCTGGCACACTAGCGGATCCCACTTCTCAGAAAAGTGATTTTTCTGACATCAAACATTCTTCATTTGTACATATCACCATGCCTTGTTGTACTACCATGCACCTCATGTCTTTACCCCATGGCAGACCTTCTGGCATGAGACCCTGGCCAAATTTTCATTTCCTTTGAGTTTACAAAGGTCAAGGAGAATGGTTTGGCGGATGCATTGAACTAAAACCCTGCGCTAACTCCCAATCCTAAGGAGGTAGAGATGCATAATACTTATTTGATATTCCGCCATGTATGATTGTGTCACAATATCCCTCTCCCTTGGCCCACGGTCCAGCGCTTGCTCCTATGGAAAATGCAGAGAAGTATGATATGTTAATAAAGGTAGTCCTTTCGCAGCCGTTGTCAGCTGAGTATAGTGTGGTCCATACCAAGATCAAGTCGAATCATGAAGAAATTACCAGGGGATACCACGTTAAGGTGAATATGGTGTGGTTTCAGGGGCACCTCTGGGTTCCCGCAGGACCCCTTTGCCTGAAAATCATTCAGGATCATCATGATGGGATCACAGTTGGCCACCCTGAAAAAGCAAAAACTCTTGAGCTTATCCGCCTCACTTACAATTGAAAGGATAAGCCATGCATGTTACCAGGTATTGTATAGAGTGCCTAGTCTGCAATCAAATGAAGCCAAATTGCCAGCAGTTTGCAGGGTTGTTCGTTCCATTTCAAAAGGCTGAAGGGCCTATGACTTCATCATTGATGGATTTTACTGTAGATTTACCTGATTCTGAAGGCTACGACGCCATCATGGTTGTGGTGGGCCATTTTACAGAGTTCACCAACTATATCCCTAGTAGAACCACAGCAACTGCCGCAGAGATGGCTAGGCTCTTTGTAACACACGTGTTTGCTCTTCCTGGGGTCCCCCAAGAGATAATTAGTGATAAGTGGCCCCGTTTACCTCTGTCTTTTAGGAAGTTTTGTATAAGAATCTTCATATTCGCCCATTTTGTTTAACTGCCTATCACCCACAATCAGATGAGGAGAATGAACAATTGAATCAGTGCCTAGAACAGTTCCTGCGGTTTTAAACTGCCGCAGAACATTCAGATTGGGTTTCCCATCTCCCATGGCCCAATTCAACTACAACAACACCAAGCATGCATCAACTGATTGTTCTCCCTTTTTTCCAACTATGGCTTCAACCCCGCCTTTAACATGGATCTCAGCTGTAAACCCAGAGTGATAGCAGTGGTGGACTTTGCAAAGAATCTCAAGAAAGTACTTCAGGGGATGAACACGAATCTGGATGCAGAAATTCAAGCTTATAAGGAGAACGTAGATGGAAAAAGTTGGGTAGGGTCAGCGTACAAGGAAGAATTTCTAATGATGCTGAATGCCAGAAACATCTCTATCAAGAAGCCATGCAAAAATCTGGGGCCAAAGAGGATTAGCCCTTACCTATTATTAAAAAAGTGAGCCACGCTTCTACCAGTTAGATCTTCATTTGTTGTTCTAGATCTTTGCTGTCTTCCATGAAAGTAAGCTTACATTATTTGAGGGCCCCTCACCAGAGACTCCAGAGGCTTATCTCGTGGATGGAACACCAGAGTAATAATTGGAGGAGAATGTAGCTTCACGAAGAGTCAGAAGAAGGCTTGAGTACCTAGTATCCTGGAAGAAATTGGATGCAGCAGAAAACAGGTGGTTACCAGCA
The DNA here is from genome assembly GCA_022478985.1 of Massospora cicadina. Taxonomy (NCBI): domain Eukaryota; kingdom Fungi; phylum Entomophthoromycota; class Entomophthoromycetes; order Entomophthorales; family Entomophthoraceae; genus Massospora; species Massospora cicadina. The sequence continues at coordinate 30,468 of JAKSZP010016064.1, read as the reverse complement.
CGTGATTGCACCCATTCCCAGGATCTTACCAATGTTTTCCACGAGTAGTTCCCTGAGGCTGCAGGACCCAAGTCTCAGCAAAAATTGCCGCTATGAAGTTGGCCCCAGCCCACAAAAACTTTCCCCGGCAAAAGCCCCTGGGGGTGGAGCCTCAAAAGAATGAGAGGGTAATGTCATTTCCTGAAGATATAATTGAGGGTACCAGGTGTAAAGATAAAGCTGGTCATCAGGAGCCCAAAAAGATTAAGTTAGCAGCCCTTCCTGACTCAACCATACCCAGGGCCAGCGCTGGGTTCAGGCCAGATATGCCCAAGTTGGTCTTGAGGATGTGCGTGATGCTCAGCCCTGTGTTATGGCAAGGGCGTTAAAATGCACTAGCTTTATTCTTAACAATGACAGTTAATTTTGGTTGCTCATCAAACGGGGTATCAAAAACAATATAATTTTTAAAAATCTAAATTGGGTCAGCCATGCCTACGATCAATAACTCAAATTTGGTCAATCTTGAGATATAGTACCCTGACCAATGGAAGCATGCGCTTATTGGTGCACTTAGGCTTAGCACCACTTCCGCCAATTGATGACTTTCCCCCATTGTTTAAGTATGGTTCCATGAGACCAACTTTCCTTGTTGGTTAAATTTAATAAAAATTCCTGCTAGTTTAAATTTTTATGATTCCTTGGGCAAACCTGTGCGTGGACCTACTCATGGAGGTCTTTAACAACGTTGGCCATTCTATTTTTACAAAAATGTATAAAAGATCAAGTGCACCATTGGGCCCCCTTGGTCCCCTCCAGAATGAGGTACCCAAAACCCTCCAGCACAGATAGTTTTCTTGGTTTTGGGATCCCGTTTGTTCTCCCAAGCGTTGCTTTTTACTTGTTACCAACTACTATATACTGAGTTATACACCCTTACACTAGATCACTTTGGCTCTGGCATCCTTCTCGGTGCCCTTTTTACCATTATTCTAACAACTAGTTCCCTGGAGGTGTGGCGGTGCATCTTGCACCACCTCCCAGGGAACGGGAGATTTACAGACACTCTTATTACATTAGGGTCAAAATAAACATAATTTACTGATGCAGATTGGGATAGCGTGATGCACTGCAATTTTGGAAATTCCATTGGTTCCAAAATGCAATAGACATATACAATGACACATTTGAGTCACAAATCCTCACAAAAATGTTTGTTTCAAAAACAAATAATTCTAATGATCTAACACATCTGATTATATGGCCCAAATTTATAGTCTAAATTCAATTTGTCAATTTGAGCCCTGACAACATAATTCATATTGGCTAAGGGATGATCGCTAAGGATTTTGATTCTATCACACATCAATAGTAGTAATTGCTAGTTTTTTTAGTTATCTATAAACTTTATAGTAGTGTTAAATACTTTTAAATTTAACTAAGTCTTTATTCTTATAAAACCAACCAATTATTAATGTTTAACTTAGGTAGAAGCTAATTTAAATCAAATTTTTTAAAAGTATACAACTTTAATATAAAAATAAATCAACCCTCCACTACTTTAATATTAAATAGATAGAATTGAACTTAGGAATTAGATTAACTTTGGATAAGATACTTTATTTCATTTTACATTTAGTTTTATATGAAAATTAGCCTAGTCAAGTGTTAGATCATATAATACTAAACTTTATAATAATTATCATACAAATTGTTTTCTTTCCGCTTGGTCTCACTTTAAGGAAAATTTTATAAAAAAGAGAGGTTATATTACCAAAGCCATCTGACCACGCCTTTTTCCTTAAAGTGTCTGCAGATCCGCCGCCTGCTGCTCCAATGTGGGGTAGCGGTGCTCCACCACCTAGCATTTTCTGCCCTGTGGACAAACGCATTTGCACAGGGTCAAATAGCCCATCATCATTTTCCAGCCATTTTGTCCTCACGGAACTTAGCACTCCACCTGGCGCGCATCCACCCTTCTTTCCCCCATCCTCTCAAACTCCCTCGTTCTACTATCCCTTTTTGCCTGCAAGTTGACTACAGGAATTTATTCCCATATGCTGACAAGGCAAGTATTGAATTGGCCACATCAGCATCTGGCGCAGGCTGGCTTTATCAATTTCTGCTCATTTAAGGGCTGTTTTGACATAAGCTTCCATATGGAGGAGGATGCTGCTGCAGCGGCTTTAACTCCTCATATATAAAAATACTCAATCCCTACTACCCATACTTGCCTTCCTTAAGACACCACATTGGCGATGTCCTTTGCATCTCTCCAATTTCACCTTCCACCCCAGATTTTATATGATCAGCTGATGGCGGGGCTTCTGGCTTATGGGAAACATCTCAGCCTTGCCTTCACTGTTCCTTCTGGTGCAGAGCGCCTTGCTGCACCTCACGCAACTGCCACCATTATCCCACACCACCCTGCCATAGCCCAAAAAATCCCCCATGCTTGTATTGCAGAGGTTCTAGAGCATTTCTTTTTGGGCTCTTGTGGATAAAAGTCACCAAATTTGTCCTCTCTGTTTTGGATTCAACCATTCAAAAAAATCCTGCCCCCAAGCCACAACCTCTGGTGTGGCTTCTGACCCATATTCAGCGGAATCCAAATGGGGCGTTTTGTTGCCCCCCTCCCACTTAACATTCTCATTCGATGGGCCAGAGTGATAGATTGGTCCCCAACAAATCACCCACCCACATTAACCCACCCAAATTCGCCCATGCCAATTAGAGTCAGACCTGGGCCACCGTTTGCACCCAAACAGCCCATTTGACTCCTACCCACCTGTAAAAATTTTACTCTTAAGAGTTGATTTATCAGAGGTCAACCCTAGTAATCTTTCTACTGCACAGGTTCAGTTTCCTTGTGCACCTCGCGTTGTAATAAATATATAATCCAATAATAGTATGACGACTACTATCCATAGTTGAGTTAGAATAATCTTCAGGCCCAACGCTTCAGCCAGTATTTCTGATAATACTGAATATCGCACTCTTAGAAATTCGTTCCCTAAATCCTGTCCACTCAATCTTCGTTAAGATCCTCTGATGACAGTCCCTTCAGCCCAACACACAGTCAGCAGCAATCCCTTAGCCGTGGTTCCTTTCATCTCTAGATCCCCACTTGGATCTCTACTCTTCTCTGAGAGTCTACCAATTATTGCCTTCTGCAATAATATTCTTGAGATGGAATCTTCATGCTAGATGCTGATAGTCTGACTATTACCAAATCTACATTAAAACTAATAATGTTCTAAAGTAGTAATGTAATAGTGTATATGTACTTTTAATTATAGTTAATTCTAGGGAAATTTAAAAGGATTCAGATGTCTAACCCTCAGTTGACACCTCTTCAATGAAATGGAAGCTGTTGCCATTGAATCACCCTTCCTCATCTTAGCAGTGATGGTCTTCCCCATCCTGACTAGGATTCCGACGTTAGACATCCTCAAAACCTCAAACAAAAGAGTCAGAAATGTATCATCAACGTTTTCCTCTCAAATCAAGCGAATCATCCATAATTGGCTAGCAACCAATTGATTCACTAGTTGCAGGTGGCATCACTCGCCTTGTAACTTATTAAACATTCCCAATCAGTTGGTGATGAAACCTGACCAATCCCAATTAGTACACCTGATAGTTAATTACTATCAGATGCCCTTATTTCATTGGCCACTACACCCAATGAGATATTAGGTATTCATCCAGATTGATCCCCGACAGATACGACCAGATAAATATCCTATAATTCCCCAAACATAGTTCCTCCAAAATTTGGGTCAACCGATTTCTAATTCACTTCGCCTTAGGGAATTTTTCCCTAGCGATACCAGGTAATCTAGCAGGCTAGGAATAAGGGCAAAAGTTCCAACATCACCCAAATTTTCCATCCAATATTCTTGTGAAACAAAATCCATAGGACCTATTGGCTAAAATTGACAAATCAGGTAATGCTATCACAAATGGGGAATCCAGTTAACCTCTCAGCCAACTCAATTATGGTTGGACTGAATTTTGCAATTCTTATATTGACAAAATCCCTTCCCACAAGCGATTTGCTCCTAAACCCCATGTCATCCCCTACCAAAGTGACCACCAGCTTGCCTTAGCAGCGGTGGCCTCACCCCTTTGCCCAAACCTACGCAAATCTGTGGCTCAGTCAGTTTCTCAATATCATCAAGGGCTGTTCACACTTCACTTCCCCCTTATTTCCCTGATGCAGGCTGAGTTGAAATTAACAAATTGTTTAAAGATGCCAAAGATGCGGTCTAGTAAGTGGCAAATCTAGCAGATTTTGACCCATCTGCTAAAATCACCTGACAAAATATAACCAGTTTTTGCCCAACTTTATGAAGCCCGCATTCAAGATGAACATCACCTAGAAGGATTTGTTGAAGTTATCTTCCAAGATGATCTTGAAGGAGAGAACCAATTTTTTCACCGCCATCCACCCCCACCATGCTAATGCCCCAACGCACTGGCTCTCCCCTTTTTGTCCGTTTCTACAACTATGATAATTTTGTTGTAGTAAATATGTCTGTAGAAGAGCTGCCTGACCCCCCTCACCCTCTGCCATAATGTTTAGCGGTATTCCGCTCCCCACCTGGTTAGAGGTTTTTGTTTTTGTTTTATTGCTCCATTCATTCATTTGTTCACTTCATTTTCTCATTGAGTATCAGCAATGTCCATCCCCTGGTTGGCGTACCTTAAATAAATTCTAAATAGGTATCATAAAAAAGGGGCTTAAACATTTGCAATTAAGGGCTTTATTTTCTAAGGCTGGTACTCCCAACTATTCTGATTAAGTATTTATGTTTCAATGTTACTTTAGTTGATATCACAAGGGAAGTAACTGACTTTAATATTACAAAGAATATATCTTAGACAATTTAATAGAGCTGGCGATCTGTTCTGATAATCTATCCTTAGTTTGATATAAAAATTAGTACAAAAATTTACAAAATCTAATTTATAAATTGCAATAATTATGTTAGATTTTAACAATATCTTATCAAGAGCACTTATTTTTGGATAGGGCACCCCAAAGTTAGGGCAGATTTAAAAATCTTAAATGGAATACAAACAAACTTTTCTCTCACATTGCAATCACTAATTGCAAATAATTCAATTCAAGACTAGGTAAGTTTGATAATCTCTTTGAGGGTATTAGTGTGCATCCAATGTCAGGTATTAGTTGATCCAGCAAAGTAAAGGGCACAGGATTGGTCCTTACACCATCCAAGTTTGTAAACGCCCCAGCGACACTGGCGACCTTGATAATAATAGAAAACAGTGGTGAGTATTTCCCCAGAGATTTTAGCCTGGCAAGCGAAATGAAACCAGTTCATCAAAACTCCGCATTCCCAGCCTCTGTCATCAGTGAAGCATGGGGTTTGAGTTTTCATGGATATAAACCTAATGGAGCTTTGGGAAATGGTTTGAGGAGATGTGCACAAACACTTCCCAAATGCAGTGTATTTTGCACCGCACTACATGACCTGCGGTTGGTTGGATCTCTGGTTTGAAATTAACCAAGCATCAGACAAAGCTACACAGGTGCATGTGGTGGTAGACCTTGGATGGTCAACGGGTGGTCAAAATGAAGTGCACTCAATGAACCAAATCAAGCCAATTTTTGTCACATTCAACTTTCTCCCCACAACAATAAAGCGCACAGTGCTAGAGCACCACCTCATGGTTGGATTTAAGAGCTATGGGGAACTTCACTCCTTTGAAATGCAATGATCTATGCTTATGCCAGACCTGTGCACTGGAAAATCAATTGCAGTGAACACCACAACTGTGGTCATCGTGGAAGACTTTACCCAAATACCCCACACTGCAGTTGTGAATATTGACAGGCAGGAATCCTGCCCGTTCCACATCACGGTGGATAGCACGCCCCCTATATGCACCTTTTGTCACGTTCTTGGCCACAAGGCTCATACATGCCTTCCAGAGAGGGCATCACTCAAACCGAAATCCTTCCCAGTGCAATGGGCAGCGCAGACTCCTATTATGGGCATGCCATTAAATACCAATGCTGACTTCCCATGGGGCGCGCAGAGTGTTACATTCAAGTTAAACCTGTGTCCCTGCAGGAGCGCAAGAAGGCCAGACATGCCCGCAAAGCAGTGGCCAAGGCAGTGGCTACGGCTGCATCCATGATCCTGTTTGCCCAGACACAGGATAACATTGAGAAATTTGCAGCTGAGGCAGCTTAAGAATCAGCTCATCAATAAGATTGAGCCAACCAACCTGCGGACTAGATAGGTGAGTCAGATTTCCTGAGAAAAATTACCAAGCACCAAGCAAAACCTATTCTACCACCCTCTTCACTCCTGAGTTTTTTTCATATTTTGATGATGCACCACAGGTACACACCCCACAAAAAGTTGAACCAAATCATCAAAATCGACTTAATCAAAATCTAACACTAAATCCACAGTGAAGGTGGTCCTTAAGAATGATTACACTCTGCCGGTGACCCATGAGCTGGAACATAAAGCTGCTGAGAAAACTAGTAAAGCAGCACAGGATGGGCAAGGAGGCCCTTCCCATTGCACCTTCAGTGCAATGCGAGATCCTTCATAATACGGTCGTTGAACATTGCTGGACTCAAGGCCTTGCCGTCTTAGGCTAGGAAACTGAGTTTTATAAAGTGTAATATACCTGTGGATATCATGGCCATTCAGGAAATCCACTGCCCACATGGTTCCAAGGAAACATGGGCAACCATGCTCCTCCCCCCCTTTCCTTTTGGTTGCCAAACTGTGGGGTGCTTATATGTGTGACCCATAGTTTTAAATTTATTTCCAAAAATTTGTACCTCAATGGGCATGTGCTTGTTTTGTCCTTTTCATGGGACGATGATGTGCACACTATCATTAATATTTATGCCCCAACCTGTGTGTGGGCTCACGAGAAATTCCTCTCAGCCATAACTTCCCTCCAACTTCCTCCTTACCCGCTTATAGTGGGCGACCTGAACTGCTGGGCCAACTCAGCCACTGACCGCTGGCCTTCAACGCCTACTCCCCGCAGGAGCACATCAAACTATGCGTTCTAAAAGCCATTTTTGCTTTTTGATACCCTCCCAAACATGCACCGCTGCTCCCCAAAATACCACCCCCATGTGCATAACGGTCATCTGAGGTCTATGTCCTTCATTGACCATATTATTGCCCTATTGATATTTTAGTCCATATTGCACACTTTATGGCAACAAAAATTAATTTCTTTAACCACAGGTTGGTGGTGATTTCCTTCACTTTGTCAAGCCCAGTGACACAGGCACCAAAGTGGTGTAAAGTTCATCCAGCTGAGATCAAGTCTAGGTTTTCCTCATGAGTGGTCACAAAAATTTTGGCGCTGGAGCTTGCCACACTGTTCTGTGTGGACTAACTTACTACCTGTTCAACCTTTAAAGTAAACACCATCTGTCAAGCACACCACCTCTCATCACGTCACTCCTGGACCACCTCAGTGGTCTTAAGTGCACGCTTGCAGAAGTGGACCACCTGGAGTCTAATATCCCTGCTGCAGGTTACAGCCTGTCTTGGGGTCATAAGTGGGCAGAAGTGTCTGCTCGTCTCAACGCACTGGTAAGGCAACATAAACATTGAATTTGTGTTCAGTTCAAGGCAAAAAATATTACAGCAGGCAACACTTGCTCCGCCCATTTTTTTCCAAAAGTTCTTTGCGCTGCGACAGAGCTTGGCCTGCACTCAGGTGAGGCAGCTGGATCACTCAGTTGCTGAAACTCCAGCTGAAGTGACAATCAAAGTTTGAAACTATTACTCTGAATTATATTACTATGACCAGTTGAACTGGCTGAAGTTGAAGAGTTTCTTGATAGCGCACATATCCGCACCATTTCCATTGCTTGGAGTTGATGAATTTAATTTCTTGGTATGAACTCAGGTATGCCATTTGCGGTGCACTGCACAGGAAGTGCCCAGGTTCAGATGGGATTCCAAATGAATTCTATAAGTGATATTTTTAATTATTCTTCTCTTTGCTGATAGCCTCAATAACCAGTGTCTGTTAGAAACGTGCCTCCTTCCTGGGGGCCAGGAGACGTACACAATCACGCTGTATGAAAAAGGGGATAAGCTGCACTTGGCCAACTGGCGCCCCATATCACTTACTAACACTGATACTAAAAAGTCTACTAAAATTGCAGCCAACCCCTAGGGAAAGTTTCTTCCAATATTTTCTCTTTGAGAAATTCAGTTTCATTTCCAAGCGGTCTATACGAGACAACATACACACTGTAGCCAATGTCTGCCAATCTACAGCTACTGGGGTACTTGTTTTCTTAGACCAGAAGAAGGCTTATGATAGGGTCAACTGGGATTACCTCAAAGCCTGCCTTCACAAGTTCCACCTCCCCCATTGGTTCATTAATTGGGTGATGTTGCTGACGGAATCCACCACAATGGCTGTGCGTAGCCCAGGCTTCCTCACTGATGTGGTTCACCCTCAAAAGGGCCTACGCCAAGGGGACCTTCTTAGCCCACTCTTGTACAACTTCAGCCTCAACCCATTTTTATGCAATGTGAATGCCTACCTTACTAGTGTCCATGTGCAAGGTCAAGAACCAGTTAAGATGCTGGAATTTGCTGAAGATTGTGTGGTTGAAGTGTTTAACAACCAAGATGCATGCACGCTAGAGGCTACTATCCAGAATTACTCCAGGGTCAGTAATGCTGCACTTAACGCCTCAAAACCAAAGTCATTCTCCTCATCCAGTACCAAGCCCATTGGTCACCAGCACCCCATTACCTACCTGCTTCAGCAGCTAGCTCACAGATTCGCTTGCCCTGACCACCCCATACTGCCCCGCTTGTGCTCCCTTTTGTGCCAAGACCCACTATTGGTCTGGTATGCCATTTGAGAGTGTGGCTGGAGGTGGGAGGGTACGCCTTGTCAGTGATAGAGCACCATATCTTAGACAGTGTCACAAAGCGCATTGCTTCCCTCAGAGCCTATCAGACTACCCTCCCAGGCTGGGTTGTGCTTGCCAACTCTATGTTCTTGTCCAAAGTCCAATTTGTGGCCCATAATATTGCCTTTTCCCCCTCTTTCTTTATCTCTTTATATGCCCTTCTATAAGGGTGGCTTTGCTTAGGCCGCCCACTGCCAGTGCACCTGTATTTCATGTTTGGCCCTCACCATAGTGGTAGTATAAGCCTGCTTAACTTTGAGGCACATGCCACCAAAATACTTAGCACCTGGATCACTGCAGTCACCTCCCCCACACTCCCAGCCCAACGCTGGTCACGTGTGGCCCACTCCAATTTTTCCTGCACCCTGGACCTCAGCAATCCTACCCACCCCCATTCTCCAGGAACTATCCAGTCTCTCATCCCTCTGCTTAGACCTACATGGGACGTCACCCCACTTCAAATAAATTCTTTCCATGCGGAGCACTGAGTGGAGAATCAGCATCAGTGGCCACACTACCCAGAGGGGTCACCCTACTCCCCATTTCAAACGAGAAGTCCATGGGCAAGTCATTTTAAACAACCTGGTACCCCAACATCCCCACCTCATTGCCCGTGTGGACTACCTTGAAAAGCTCAACATCCCATACTCTTTGGAGACCCAAAAGGACATTTGGCAGTATGCACACCATCCTTTGTTACAATCCCAAATTTGTTCCATGTGTGGAGATGCCTAAGAAAAGTGTACCACATGGTTGAGCAGTCCAATGCCTTTCAAACTCCATGTGTTGTATGCAGTCAATATAAATCTTTAGTCCATTGCTTGGAAGATTGCCTGCCATCACAGGCAATTTGGCGAGATGTTATGCACCTCTTTTGCCAGGAGAGTGAGCAGGCTTTCAGCCTGCCAAAAACATCTTTGCCTTTTCCATGACATCCTTTATCCACCCATTGCTCCACACCTTAATTGTTGCAATAACATTTTGGACAATACACACCATTGTCCTTGATGCACTCTCTGGCACTACCCCAACCCTACATGAAGCTGTGCGTCGCTTCCATTCCCACCTCACGGATCACTTTCAAGCTTGGCTGTTTTGTCACCTGCCATCCTGCCAATGCTGGTTGGTGTCATCCTGGTTCCCAACCTGGTTCCTCTCATTGGATCCTTTCATTCATTTGTGTTCAGTTTTGGCTCAGGCCTCCCCTGTCACTCCCCCTCTTCCTTCCACTGGCAACAGGATGTAGCTTTGGCTCCTCTGGGGTGCCCCTATGTTTTCCTTGGTGTTTTGTAGTTGGAGTTTATTGGAAGTGTCCATCCCATGGTTGGCCTTCCCCAAATAAAATTTAAAACAAAATACAAACAGACTTTAATTCTTATATAGTTGAGAAATTTCTAAAGTCTAATGAGTCAACCTTTGTTGCATGAAGTCTGCCACAAAGCAATTCAAAAGTGTTTCCAAAAGAACAGATAGTATCTAGTAACATCCCACCAATGTTTAATACATTATTTTTGAGTAAATGGTTTAAATATAACTGTTTGGGCAGTATAACGTTAAAATTTGATTTACTCAAACTAATTCTATGTATTTTCAACTGAGTTGAATCTATCTAAAATTTAAAAAGGTTCATCCATACTTATCAACTTAGTGTACTTTACCTACATAATGCTTCATAGTAAAAGTATAAATTAAAATCCCAACCCCAATTTTATTTTCTACATCAAGCAGTTCGGCTGATTGCAGCAAAAACATATGAGTCAATAGTTAGTTTAAAATTTTTTAAGGCCAGTAACTTGCACGTTTATAAAGTATTTTTGCACCCACTGCTAAAAAATTATGCTAAGATACTATAGGTATTTAAATAACAATACCTATCGATAAAAATTTGAATCTGTTTAACAAACCGACTAGATAGGTTTGAGATAAGATCAAGCAATAAGCTAAATCCAACTTTAAATTCCGAGTAGGAATCAGAGTTAAAGAATAAAATCTCTAGCATATCAACCTAGACTCCTAGCCAAAACTCTATCCGGGAAGATTACATAGTCTAGCTTGATGTCAAGCTCATCGTGGGGGATCTCCTCATACAGTTGTTCATATAATGCCAACCCAACTATGTAATAAGCGTTTGAGATTATAGTTACCTGTGATGGGGTACTTTTTGAATTTGGTATAGTGTTGATGTAAAAACGTATCGTAATAACTAATTTTTGTTAGGGTATTAAAATGCTTATTACCCCATCCCATGCCCGATGCGATTACGCTGCGAATCAAATCCCAGCCCTAGATTGGTTTAGAGTCTAAGATCGAAGGCTTTTAGGTAGACCTCACCTGGCATGATGACGAGATCGAGCCCATCGGGTCCGTCGAACGCTAAAATGGGATGAGCTGATACGCAAAATGAACGAGACGGATTATTAAATTACCGGATTCTCTTGCTTTGGAGAAATCGGGCTCGGGTATTTTCCAGGAATTCAGTGGGAGAGTAGAAAAATCCTCGCTATTGAAGATCTGGACCATATCCATGCTCTGCTTCGTGCACCTTGGGATAAAGCACTTTTTTCCTAATTTCTTATTATAGATGTCTTCAATTATAAGCCATTTAGAGGATAAAATAAATTGTACAATGACTCAACCCTCGCTAACTGTTGCAAAGGCAGCCATGGGGGTTAAAAATTTAACTTATGAAACATTTTACTTTACGAATTATATTTAAACTGGGTTTTGTATTCATCAAACCAAATCTCTAGATTCCAATTTAAAGCAGGGTCACAAATGATTTACCTTTTTCAAGAATATGGTGAAGAATTTCAGTGGTCTGGACTTCCATGCTTGGCATATTAAGATATACGCTAACGTTGCGGCATCCTTGGAAACACGGTAGGTCGAAAAGCTTCATTGAGATTTTTTGGGCTATCAATTATTATCAAAAAGAAGCAACGTAAATTAAGGAGGCTATAGTATTTCAATAGCAATATAGGCACTAATTTGGCACAAAGAGATAAGCCCGAATAGTTAACCTAATAAAACACCAATTTTAGAGTTCATTTAGTGCCGCTCTTGTAAAGTTTTATCCCCAAACATCTTAAGATCGTTTATAGTGTTTTAACAAAAAATACGTCTTTGCAGGGTTGAGTGGTTGCATATCCCAAGTTGAGTCTAATTGTGTATGTTACATTTATGTTTTATTCGTTTGTGAAATAAAACAAAAAGCCTGTGGAAAACGTTGATAATCTTTGATCAAAAACCAACTAACCTCGTTAATATTATGTCATTAATAAAGTAGAATTATATATAATTAGCGTCCCACTTAAATTCAAATTACCATACTATCTAAGAGTCTGGATTATGTTTGGCTATAATCAAGTATAAAGGGTACATTATGTACATATGATCTTGTATTATGATGAGTAAAACTAATCCTAAAACACAAATCGTTAAACACGTGTAAAATAATCCAGGCGGTCGTTGTAATTTCAGTTAGATATAAAAATTCAGATGAATCTTAAACTAGCGATTTAAAATAATTAACTTTGGCCCAAAAGATGGTGTTGTGGCAATGCATTGTCCTATTAAAATTACAGTGTAAATTATCTAAATAAGTTTCTAAAAAGAAAAAATCCATCGTCTTTTGTCTAGGTAAAACCTTTTTTAAAAGAAAAATACAATTGATCTCGATGAAGGATACAAAGCTTCAAAAGTTGAATCAAAAGAATCGCCTTAAAAAGATATCTGCAACACGAAACCCATCTATGCTTTCTCAACCCTTAATAAAACGTAAAAACCTAAAGGTTTTAGCTGTTTAGAAATATATGTAACCATGAAGCTGACTAAAGAAAACTTAGTTTAACAGTGGGATTGTTTGCAAGGCGGGCTACTGCACCAAAAAGCTTTCCGCAACCCATATTTTGCAAATGAAAGAAATAAACAAAAGCTGACTCAATATAATCAACCATACTCTTATAAATTGCAAGTAAAGGGATTCAGCCCATCCAGACAATTGGCTTTTGTGAGATCCGGCATGAAATTAAATTTTTAGTAACAATTTAGCTTTAAAACAAAATGTACTTTAGTATTAAAGTTCCGCGCGATGGAAAATTGGCAATGGAGTACGTTACGAGTATTTAAGGTATATAATGTTCATCAGAAATATAAGATCTTTTTAGGTTTCTCCTAGTAATAGAACAGTCAAATTGAGTATGACCGGGCTTTTAAAATCTAAAGTCAAACCTTTACCAAGTAAGCTTAAAAGGGAATGGATATTTTGTAAAGCAGCCACCACTTCTAAGTACAAAACGCAAACTCATCCAAAAAAAACTCAATATTATCCGCTATAAGCATCCATTTGTCAAAACGAGTAAGTCACTAGCAAATCGATGAACCGGTATCAGACAAAATTAGCGCGACAATTAAAATAAGGACAAAGTTTAAAGACCTTACACTGTTCTCAATGTTTAGTTCCGGAAATTCCGACCAACCTTTTCCGGAGCTCCTTCCTGACCTGCTTCTTCACCGCTTGCATCGACATAGCCAATAGGTGTACCTAAAAAATACCGAGCAAAGTATTAAAGCTTCCTATCGCTTAAAATGAATACTGTGAGCTCTAAAGTTAAACCCCAACAAAATCTAGACAAAGCTTGGCTAGAACCCGATCATGACGAGAGGATCGTGCTAGGCCGATATAAATAAACCACAAGTTACAAACCCCCGAACTTGAAGCCACCCCGCCCAAAAATTTAGCATAAACTCATACTGAATGTAAAATTAAAAAACTCCCCATTTGCTTTTTACCTGCCCTTGATAAAGGCAGTGCAAAGTTACCCTCACCAAACAATAAAAGTGTAAGTAAGTAAATAACCGCCAATAAAATAGATTTGGGTTAAAAGTCTATTGGCATTAAAGCAAAACCAGGGAATTTAAGAATAAGGTTGTCAGTTGGTATAACTCAAAATAGATAGCGAATTTAGACTATGATATTAATAGTCAATATAGATTCAACTGGCTCTTTATTTTAGTAAAGGTTAAAAACAAGCCATGCGGGGTAAAGGCGAGCGCTATGAAAGGGCAGATCACCTAATTATATATTAGGCGGTGGACCTAAGGTATATATGAGGGTATCAAAGGAGCTATACAAGTGATCAGCTCTTCAGACCATCGATAAGGTTAAATAACCTATTGTCAAAGAGTTAAATGGCGCCACAGTATTTAAGGATTCGCCAATTGATATATTAGCACTGCCTTGAAGATCCCAAAATTCCAGTTCCTTCATGAGTTAGGTTTACAGTATCCCGATTTTGGAGTTGTTTTTAGCACTAGGTGGTCCCGCCTAATGGGGTCGGATTGATTTTGGAATTGTCATTGTGGTGGTTAGTGGTCCGTAGCCTCAACTTGGAATTTGGCCCAAATAACATAATTGTGATGGATGGGATAAAAATTTGATAATGTAGATGGCAAAGATAAATTGATAACTGGAATACTTAATTTTAATATGAAATCTGATCAGATTTTTATACCTGACCATTTAAAAAATGACAAAGGTGTGAGGAATTTTGGGGTAACAAAGGTTTAGGATAAAAATTAACTTCAAGGTTGTGAGAATGAAATAAGGAAGAAATGACCCATGGTAGTTTCAATGTCTCATTTTTATTATAACACTCCCTGTAAGTCTGAAAGCCCACCCTCTTGGGTTAGAATGGGAGAGTTTTCCTTACCAAAGCAAGAGAGGTCCCAAGTCACCTAAGGAGCCTCTGGTATAACTGGGCAATCTGGCTCATGTTGTTGATGAGCGGTGGATCACTACTCTGACCCCCAGGGACCTCCTACTGTAAACCCCTTTTCTACTCCTTCTCTTGTGGAAAGGATCAGAGAGGTCTGTAGGGAGATAGCTCTGGTCAGGGGTCACCAGCAGGACCCCCAGGCTTGTTCTACCCCCAGCCTATCATCCCCTACCCTCTTTTAAATAATAAAAACAACCTCAAAGCTCAAGCAAAGCTTACTGAGTCTGATAAACCAGTTTGAGTCACTAAATATCAGGTTTTGGTTTGTAGATTGCTGGTCTAAGCTGAGAATTTAACCCCTAAGATTTTTTAAATAAATGATCCAATAAAAATTGACTTCCCAGAGTCAGATAATGCCAAACAGACAATCTGGGCAGATCCACTCAGTCTAAGCTCAATCAAATCACCTCTAACATTGATCTGAGCAACCCACTGCCAAAGTATCTATGACCTCATGTGGAAGTTGGCTAACAAACCTCCAAAATCCTGCTGCTCTTCTTGACCTGATCAATTGTAACCCACAAAGAAAGTGCCAAGCAAAGCCAGACCAGCCCACCATCCAATCTCTTCCCCACTGTAAATCTTGGGGAGCATCCCCTGCAGCTAGATTGAAAGAAATTCCTACTCTGAACAAAAAAGGGGAGAAAGCTGGCAGTTATCCCTCTTCTCACCCTGGGCAATATAGCCCATGCATTAGGGCCTCCCTATCATATATAGGAAATATTGAATGATATAGTGATAAAATCAAATTTCAGTAAATTATGGAAAACAATTTTGAAGAAATATCTGTCAAACCAAGATTGGAAATCCCAAAACTATCAGAAGAAGCAAAGTTTATCAGGGATATTATATTTATGGTTATTTGCAACCCAGAATTATAATTGAAAGTAAAGAAATTATTGGAAGGAGGAAAATCAGTAATTATGAAGGAAACAAACTCAGAACTGAAAATTGGAGGTAATGCAACTGTAAGTCTGGGGGAGCACTCCTCTGCTTGGTTTGGGTGGCGTTCCCATTCTCATCAAAAAAGGGTCTGAGAAGGCCAGCTTCTCCACTTGTCTCACATGGTGACCTCACCCATGTAGTAGACAAGTGATGGGTAACAGGTTTCCTTTTGAGGACCCTGCCACCTGTCCCCACATTAACTTCAGCCAAATTAGTATGGTGAATTAAAGGAATCTGTGCCAAGATATCAGAAAGTTGGCATCCTCATGGGGCAAAAGGTCCACATTAAGTCAATGGCAACAAGCCTTTGGAATTAAGGCCCAAGAGCCTAAACCCTTGGCAACAAAGCCCAATGGGCACATACTTTCAGTAAATGAAGTGTCAAGTGTTGAATCATTGGCAAAGCTTGCCAATGATATTGGGCCATCATTTGTTGCCACCAGTTCAAAGACCACCCCAAAATCATCAAAATTTCCATCTAATAAATCTCTTTTGGACAAACGGATGCCAGAGTGATTGTGTCAGGAAAACAGCAAGTAAGAATTAAACTGGCCTGCCAGCCCAGATGACAGAGCATCCAAGTGGCAAACCAGAATGCCAGAGGCACTGCTGCTGATATGATGAATATGAAACTGGAAGGGAGCTTAATTATCAACAGATAAAAACAGGATTTTGGGGGAAGTTGTTTTTATTGGAAAATTAAAGGAAGGAGAATCAACCAACAATTTTCTCAGTACAATGTGCCCAATTAAATAGTCATTAATTTTAGGGAAAATAAGCTGGGATCAGGTTCCGCAAGTTTGACCTAAGCGGCGAATTATTTGGGAAATGGGCGGGTTAGTTCCCTGGGAACTGACATTGCAAAATTTGGCGGTGGGCTGAGTTGCAGTCAATTTGACCTAAGCGGTGAACTATTCAGGAATGGGCAGGTTAGTCCCCTGGGGACTGACATTGCAAAATTCAGCAGCAGACTGAGTTGTGGTTGGTGGCATTGCATCAGGTGCAACGCCCAATTTTCTGGCAGGAAGCTGCCCATTGGGGTGATGCCTGATGGATTTGGGAGGGGGAAAGTTTTTTGATCATTGTGTAAACCAAATCGCAACTGTCAGGCGTTCTGCTGATAGCTCAGTCTTCATACCTTTTTGACCATTTGAAATATGAGTATCATGCTAATTGCTGCTCAAATTAGTTGCGATCAATTCCATTTTGGATATCTCAGCGCAGATTTCACTGATTCCTCATAACAATTCTGCCAAGGAGAGTGTGGATATTGGAAGCAGTATCCAAAGTGTAAGGACCATTAACCAGTGCTTGTCTACCATGTGAGCGAGATTGCCCTGCATAATGAGGGGTATGGTCATCCTCTTCAGTACCTTCTTGCTTGGAAATGGAAAGATGGCCCGATTGGCGCCCAGAGGACGTTTACCGGGACTTACAGATTGGGTGTGGGTGGGTTGTAAGCTTCAAACCTGTTCCCAATCACATGGGACTGCCCATATGTGAGGCAGCTTTGAGAGGTTCCCGCTGCCTGTCAGGCAAGATGCCATCACTCTTGTCATGGATTTGGCTGATAAGAATTAGAACAGGCTCCCAATCTGGGTGTGTGAGAACCCAGTGGAGAGTCCAGAATGCCATAGGCACAGTGATCCAAGCGACTTGTAAGAGTGGATTTCTATTGGGAACAAGAGGAAAGTAAAAGTCCATTAACATACCAAATCCCCCAAGGCAAACCAGATGGTTGCAATGGGGGCAACCGCAAGCCTTGTGGTATAACCCAACGGGTGGGAGAGGCAGTGAGGATGATGACTCCTCCAGGGTTTGTGGTTGTTAGCCTTCATATTTAACAAGTGAGCTTGTGCACCAGCAAGGGTCAGAACAATGGCCGCCGCACAATCAGGGGTGAGATCAGAAGGGTGATGTGACCCACAAAGGGAGTTGGGGCCAAGCTTCCCTCTAACGGGATGCTCCAGGACCCACAGGTGGGCTGAACCATCAGTGGGTGGGCCAGGTATGAACCCTGAGTCCACAAGCGCTGGGACAGGGCTGAATTGGTGTTGCTCCAACAGGGGAGCAGTTTCAGAAAGTTCAGCAGTAGAACTGATGGGAGGGTTTACATTAAATGGATGCGCAATAATGAACAAGACAGCAGGTTTACCATCAGATGTAAGCTGATTTGTTGCATTTATGATCCACCACTGCATGGCAGGGTCGAGCAACTGGATAATCCAGTCAGAGAACATTGGGATAAGGACTTGGGTGACAGCACACTTCGCTGGATTGATCAGTGAAATTTTTAATTAAAAGTAAAGCAGATGGAGGCCATGGCAAGCTGATTGGGGTATTTGTGGCTTATTGAGTGCAAAGCGCAACAAGATAAATGAACTGACAACCACCCCTGGTCAGGGCAGTTGCCTTAAGTACTGGGTGAATTGCTTAGGGGAGGTATTATGTGATTAGTCATTTGGGGGTTGGCGATGGGATTTGGTTGGCTGGTGGGGAGGGGGGGGAGGATGTTCGAAATCTTGGCAAAAATCAAGAAAGCTTTTGTAAATCTTTCTGCATTTTTGGGACAAAACCAAGTTGATGGTGCCAATCTGGGCCCCAATCATCCAAATTGACCTGTTTGCATAATTCAGATTTTCCAGATTTGTCATGGGCGACTAAGGCCGCTGAGCTGAATTGTTCAAGACCTGATCCAAACTCTAAATTGGGTTTTTACATGATCCAAACTTTCTGGATCTATCCCAGAGAGTTAGGGGCAACTGGTCCAAGTCATTTGGTTCCTGGTTTGAGATCCGAATTGTGCCCCAGACTGATTTCTGGTGCCAGCCAGTTTGGACTGGCTCCCCCAGACCAGAATTTTCAGGCTGGGCTCCAATCTTGGTGAAGACTATTTCCTTAAAATTTAGACATAGTTTTCTTGGGGAGTGGGGGGTCCCAGAGAGCCTGCCCATGGCCCCTGGTGTGTGCAATCTCTCTGCAGATCCCGTCTATTAAATTTACCAGGGTTGAGGAAGGGGAAAGGGGTGGGAACAGGTTATCCTTGGGCGGAAGAATGGTCACCCAACGCTTGTATATAACATGTGCTAATTCGCTCAACTGTGACAGGGGGTCTACTTTGGCCTTTGGCCCTCTTCTTGTCCAGAAGGGGTGCTGCTCCCTATCCAGTTTCATGGGTTGGTCTTCAGGACTTACACTACCCTTTTCATTTTTACCAAGGAGGATTCCCCCACCGGGGGCATGGACTAAGGCATGATTTTTGTGCCTCTCTGGTAGCTTTATGGCCAGTATGGCTGCAATCTTCTTGTGGGGATGGGGGTTGCCAGGTAAGAAGTGTAGAATTCCTCTATCAGGTCCTTAAAGTTCTCAAAATCACGTGCACTCACCCAGCTGTTCTCATATGAGGGGTAACCTTTCCTGGTTACCAGGTATTGAAAAGATTGGTGGGACTTCCAGGAAGCCAGGATAGCCTCCACCTTTACTTCTGGGATTCCTCAATGACAATCAGCTCCGGAGAGGTTGGCCTTTCCCCTTTGAAAGGGGTTATGAGGGGAGGTATGGAAGACATTATGCTGCTTCCAATGCATGGTCGGTTTCAAAAGATAAGCACCATTGCCTAAAACCTTCTCAACCTCAAAGGGTCCTGAGCGTTGGGCTGCTAGCTTTTGGGTGGGGGCTTTCAGGGGGAGGTTGTAGGTGTCCAAAATGACAAGGGAACTGACTTCAATCCTGTGTGTGGGGAGGCGCTTCCAATCAGCAAACTTCTTGTAGTCCTCAATAGACTTCATCAAATGTATATGAACCAGGTTGTGTGTCTCACAGAGTGAGCTTACGTGGTCCTCAGCTGCGGGAACTGCTGAGAGAGCTGGGGGCCAATTTAAAGAGGAGAGGTTGTACCCCAGAGTGGCCTCAAAGGGGGAGAGGTTGGTCGAGAAATTGAGGGAATTGTTGTACTCAAACTGTGTTAGAGGCAGATCATAGCCCGGGTGTCTTGCAAGGCCGTCTCATAACAGCACAGGTACTGCTCCAGTACCTGGTTTTCCCGCTCAGTCTGCCCATCAGACTGGGGGTGGTAGGCAGTGGATCTGAAGGTCTGATGCTGAGGAGGGTTAACAGCTTTTCCCAGTCCAGCAGTGAACTTTGTCCCCTGTCACTCTTTATTTCCTTGGAGAGACCAAACATAGCGAAGACATGGTTGAAAAACAAATTTGCCGTCTCCACCACAATAATAGATGAGAGGCAGGGGATAAAGAGTGCAAACTTGGTAAATTAGTCTACAACTACCATGATAGCATCTGAGTCACAGGAAGGTGGAAGCTCCACGATAAAGTCCACTGAGACTGAGGTCAAGGGCCTTCAGCCTGATGCAGATGGTTTAACAACTCCTTCTTCCCAAAATGATCTCATTTCGCCTGGGCACATGTGACTCAACGGGAGATCCAGGTGGGAATGTCCTTTGAGGACCCAGGCCAGTTGTAAGTTCTCTTTATGAGATCTGCACACTTCTTGATGCTGGGGTGCCCAAATGTCTGGGGGACATGATGTTCCTCGATAACATGGATATGTAAAGAGGAGGGACCCAAACTCAATCATGGAACCAGATTGTTCCCTCCTGCAAAGTATATGAAGCTCTATTCCAACTCATAGACTCCAAGTCAGCATAAAGCTCTATTCCTACATGGCAACAGGTTTTGGAGGCTAGGACACAGAGGAGGAGTGGGACCTCTGGGGCCAGGTCAACAAAAGCTACTGTAGGGGGGGCCAAGGAGAGGATTTGGGAGGGGGCCCTTACAGTAGTGAGATCTAATGGGTCCTCCCCACAATCTGGTGACAGGGAGGGATTTTGCCTGAGCATGTCCAGAAAAACGTTCAGGGGGCCCTTTATAAATTCTTACTTGAAGTGAACCCCACATAGGTCCTGGTATGTGCGAGTTTTCCAGTGCCCCAGCTTCTGGGGTTTGTGGTAGTAGAGTAAGGCCTTATAATTTGTCCAAACAGTGATTTCACTATGGGCGCCCTGAAGGAGCTATCACCTGTGGGTGAGTGACCACGCCACTGCCGCTAGCTCCTTATTGTATATTGGCCACACTTGCTCTGATGAGATTAACTTGCGGGAGTAATAAGCTACAGGGTGTTCAACTCCCTCATGCTCCTGTAGCAGCATGTCGCTCACTACCACTGATGAGGTATCACAGGATACTATAATGGGGCAGGAGGTGTCGACATGATGCAGGACTGGGGCCGTGAGGAAAACCTCCTTGATAGACTCAAAGGCCTGCTGGCATTTGGGGGACCACTTGAAAGGGAAATTCTTCCCAGTGAGGGGGTGGAGGGGTGCCGCTAGTTGTGCGAGGGCAGGGGAAATTTTTTTTTTCATAGTTGGGGTGGACCAAGACTGGATAGCCTCGAGCTTGCAGGGGGGACAGCATAACCATCCTTCAAGACATGATTTACAAAGAAGGTTACCTCATCCCTGAAGAATTCACACTTGGAGGGTTTCACAAAGAGCCCTTTCTTGTGGAGGGCTGCCACCACTGCTTCAATATCCTTGGTGTGTTGTTCTGGGGTGGGGGAATGGATCAGAATTTCAGCAATGTAGGCCATGGCGCATGAAAAGTGCAAGTCCCCCAGCACATCATTGATGAGGCACTGCAAGGTGGCTGGAGCAATCTTCAGACCAAAGAACATCACCCTGAACTGGAAATGGCCTTGGCGGGTGCAGATAGCTGTAAGCCACTCCTGCCCCCTCGCCACTCTAACCTGATTAAAGGCATTCACCAGGTCAAACTTTGAGAAGATGCAGTACTTAGTGATGGCCTGGGCGATGGTTTGCTCTAAGGGTAGGTGGTTTGGATCAGGGATGGTAATGTTGTTGAGGCGACCATAGTTGACACAAGAGCGCAGGGAGACATCTTATTTCTTAGCAAAAACTATGGGGGAGGCAACAGGGGAGGATTTCTTGATGTGCCATCCCTTCTCTAACATCTGTCCAACCAAATCCCCAAAGCCTTGTCCTCTTCCTCATTGTAGAGGTAGAGGGGGCAGTTGATTTTGACTAGTTTGATTGTCAGCAGGAATGGCAGATTATATTCAGAGTGTAAGGGAAGCTTAGATGCCAGTGATTTATCGAATATGCCTTATAAGGAGCTAGGAAGGAAGGGAAGTCTGAAGTGAGGTCATTGGAGTGGGGTCAGGAGGGGAGATGGAGCCAAGGGATGTGCCCAGGGGAAGGGTTTCTAGCAGGGGAAACTATCCTCTCAGCTTAAGTTCATAAACATCATGGAGTTATTCATGAGGTTAATATTGACCTGCTGGCAGCGCCGCCAGCCCACCCCAGAATTACAGGATATAACAAATCCTGTACAGCCAAGAAGTGGTCACAAAACCCAAAATTGTGAACTGAGAAAAGTTAGGGGCTTCATATTCAGTAGGAATTCATGGGTTCTGAGGAGGCGCCCAATATAGATGAAGCTTCCTACATTACCAGGTCTAAGGAGTGTGCCACCCTGGGATCAAAAAAGTTGCCCACTGCTCCCATGTCAAGGAGGGCTTGTACAGTAATCTCACTCAATTCTGAGGAAACAGGGAACAGGAAGTAGGCTTGATCCTCTTTATTGGATAGAGCAAGAGAGAGAGGTAGAAGAGGAGGGGGCATGACAAATAATCAAAAAAGATTGCTCAGGAGGCGCTGGGCTGGTTTATAACTTAGAAAGGATTTTTGCTTCCTCCTTGCCCCCAAATGGGGATGCGAGGGTTGATGCGTACACCCACTCCACCCTCTTCAGGGGAGAGTTAGGGTCAACCAGGGGGACAATAGCACCAAGCTGAGAAGACTCTGAGCTCTGGGAGCCTAATGGGCCACCCTCCAGATCAGGGGTGAGGACAGGGGGTGCTACAGGCAGGGGTTCCTACATATGGGAGATAACTGAGGTGGACACAGAGGGTGGACAAAGGGCAGCAAGCTCAGAGGGACATTTCCCTTGACCGTGACTGCTGGAAGGGGGAGGTGGTACGTGGTACCTCAAGAGCTGCAACAGCACACGCAGGGATGTGGAAGAGCATAGTCCCAATTGCATGGCCACAAAGAATGTAATTTCTAAAGACCCTGCGAGAGGGTCTCAGGATGCATGAGAAGCCTTAGTGGAGTTCAAGGCAGCATGGAAGGCAGAGATGGCGATTTTGGAAGGATTTGGCACAGTGGGGCTAGGACCGCAAAGACTTTGATCAGGGAGGGTAGGTCCATGGCTGTCTGTAGCAATATAAAGAGATGTAGAAGGCGCGCCAGCCTTGACTCAGGGGCCTGGACCACTGAAGAGACCAGCGCAAGTAAAGGGGTGGGATTGCCAGACTTAGCTGCAGAGTGGACCACTCCCCTGACCCAATGATGGGCGTACCAATCCAGGGCGTCAGGAGAGCCACACTCTGCTGAGCATCAGAGGGAGCGGAGATTTCCCACCATCAGCAGAAAAGCGCACCTGAAGCTATTTCAGGATGCCCAGGATTTATCAGCCGCCTCTTTAAAAGAGACAGGGGGCCCCATACCTATCATGTTAAATGATGGGGTGACACTCATTTCCGGGGCTTGGAAGGGTGGGGACCAGTTTAGCAAAGCCTATTGGCAAGCTCAGATGAATGAGGCCGCTGACCAGAAGAAGAAGACCATGTCGCAGAGGGAGAGCATTTTTAGAGTGAGTGCATAGGCCAATGCTTCACTAGTGTCAGCGAGGAGGGCGAAGAAGGCCAAGATTACAGGTTGGTTCACTATGTCAAGGATTCAGCTAATAAGAATTAGACTGGGCTCCCAATCTGGGAGTGTAAGCACCCAGTGGAGAGCCCAGAATGCCATAGGCACAGTGGTCCGTGCAACTAGAAGAAGGGAGATCTATTGGGGATGTGAGGAAAGTAAAGGTTCATTAATGTACTGAAGGCCCCCAAGGCAAACCAGATGGTTGCAATGGGGCAACCGCGAGTCTTGTAGGGGCAACCCCCAAGGGTGGGAGAGGCAGGGAGGATGATGACTCCTCCAGGGTTCACGTAGCTGGCCTTCAGATTCAAAAAAGTGATCTTAAGCGCCAGAGAGGGGCAGCACAATGGCCACCACACAATCAGGAGTGAGATCAGAAGGGGGATGTGACCCACAAAGGGAGTTGGGGCCGAGCTTCCCCTAACGGGATGCTCCAGGACCTACAGGTGGGCTGAACCATCAGTGGGTGGGCCAGGTATGAACCCTGAGTCCGCAAGCGCTGGGGCAGGGCTGCTCTGGTGCTGCTCTAACAGGGGAGCAGTTTCTGGAAAGTTTAGCAGTAGAAGAGATGGGAGAATTTGCATTAAATGGATGCTGTAATGGTCAGGTTAAACCAATCATTACATTTCAACTCAAGATTCAAAAATCCGAATCTTGAGTTGAAACACTTTTTGAGTTTTTTTTGAGGTTCATGCGGGGTCCAGCACTGGGCTGTGCCCCTCCCGCACTATTATTAGGCTCTTAGGGGCCTAAAGAACAGTGCAGGAGGGGCTCCCCGGAAGGGCGACCTTAAAAGGTTGAGCCCATGCAATTCTGAACTCAATTCAGAATTTTTTTCCTCATTTCTTGCTCTCATGTGGGACTCTCTGGTGGCCTCAGGGCCGCCCTTGCCTTGTCTTACCTGGTATCCTGCGGCGAGATAAATTTTGTATCCTCAACAAAATAATGGGATTTAGCATCGAGAACCTTGATTCCGCCAGATACTCTGGTTTTTTATGTCTCATTTGTGGTGCTCTAAGTCATCAGGATTGAATTTGTCCACATGTTTTTTTTAATAAATAAAACAAGGCTAATTTTGGGGTCAGATCCTCGCTTACCTGTGTTGTCTTTTCTCACTTTTTGAATTTTCCAAAATCCAATGTTGAATTGGCAAATATGACGAATCAAAGCACTTACCTCAAGGGAACCTCATATCAGACAAACATTTGGCGCCCATCGCCAAGGCAAGATGGCGATCAAAAACTGAGATGTTTTCGATTCATTACAGATGCGCAATAATGAACAAGCCAGCAGGTTTATTGTCAGGGGTGAGCTGGTTTACTGCATTTGTGATCCACCGCTGCATGGCAGGGTTGAGCGACCAGATAATCCAGTCAGTAAACACTGGGATAAGGACTTGGGTGACAGCACGCTTCGCCAGATTGATCAGTGTAATTTTTAGTTAAAAGTGGAGCAGATGCAGGCCATGGCAAGATGATTGGGGTATTTGTGGTTTATCAAGTGCAAAGCTCAAGAAGATAAGAGAATGAACTGACAACCGCCCCTGGGCAAGGGCAGTTGCCTTAAGTACTGGGTGAATTGCATATGGGAGGTATTATGAGATTGGTCATTTGGGGTTCAGCAATAATATTTGGTTGGCTGGTGGGGAGGGGGGGTGAAGGGATGTTCACAATCTTGGCAAAAATCAAAAAAGCATTTGCGAATTTTTCCACATTTTTGGGACAAAACCAAGTTAGTGCCAATCCAGACCTTGATCATCCAAGTTGGCCTGTTTGCATGATTTGGATTTTCCGGATTTGTCATGGGAGGCTGGGGCTTCTGGGCTGAGTTGTTTGAAACCAGGTCCAAACTCTCAATTGGGCTATTTTCATGATCTGAACTTTCCAGGTCCGTCCCAGAGAGTTGGGCAACTGGTCTGATTCATTTGGTTCCAGGTTGAAATCTGAATTGTGTCCCAGCCTGATTTTCAGTGCTGGCAAGTCTAGACTGTCTCCCCTAGATTAGAAACTGCAGGCTGGGCTCCAATGTTGGTGAAGGCTATTGCCTCAAAATTTGACATAATTTTCCTGAGGATGGGGGGTCCCAGGGGCCTGCCCTTGGTCCTTGGCATGCGCAATTTCTATGCAGACCCCCTCTATTAAACTTATCAGGGTTGAGGTGGGGGGAAGGGGTGGGAACGGGGTATCCTTGGGGAAAAATTGTCACTTACTTTTTTCTACCTCATGCGCTAAGTTGCTCAACTGCAACAGTGGGTCCACTTAGGACTTTGGCCCTCTTCTTGTCTGGAAGGGGTGTTGCTCCATATCCAGTTGCAGGGGCTGGTCTTCAGGACTTAAAACTATAGCGATCAAGACCAAAGAAACTTGGTAATTCAGGAATCTGTAGATGAACTGACAGCAACTTGGCCCATTACTGATTTTTCAAAGTTAGTTCACAATAAGTTCATTTCCCCCCTCTTGCTCAAAGTTTGCCAGGTTAGGTCAAATTTTAAGATACCAATCCTGCACTTTCTTAAGCTATTCCCCAATCAATTATATATATAAGCAGTCATAACACAATGAGGTTGACAGTTAATACTCTTATTTTAAATTCAAATAAAAATCTACCCCACATCCAAATTTATTTAATTAAGTTCAAAAGTTTTCTTTGCCAAACTTTTCTTTCTACTCAAGCACATTTGAGTGAGTTTAAATTTACAAAACTGAATAGTTAGCCAAACCAGCTGCAACACCAACCCACTGATGTCCACAGCCCCACCGCCTGCTGCTCCCATGTGGGACAGAGGCAAAAGACCACCCAGCATATTCCGCCCAGTGTGAAAATGCGCTTGGACTGGTTCTTCAAGTCTTAACAAGACCTTGAGTTGGTTAGAAATGCCCAGGGATCTCGTAATCCTCCTTTCACACCACCAGGCAGTACCCCGCTGCCCTCTGGCTTTTCCCTGTACTAATATGCATTTTGGCTTTAAGGTCAAATATTGGAAATTGTTCCCATATGTGGATAAATTCATCATTAAATAGCCCAGGCGGTGATGCAATCTGCCAGGTTTATCAATTTACACCCTTATAAGGGGTACTTTGACCTTAGCTTCAAAGGTGAAGCTGATGCTGTCACTGCAGCAACTGTGCCCCTACTCTTTAGGGGCACCCCAATTCCCACCACATGGACCCAGCTCCCCGCTGACTCCACGTTGGTGGTTAAGTTTGCTGGGTTGCCTACTCACCTCCCCCTGCGGTACTCCATCAAGAGCTAATGGCAGGTTTGGCAGTATATGGTAATAACCCCATCGTTTAATTTGTGGTCCCTAATGGACCCACACGCCTCGCTGGGCCTTGGGCATTTGCCACAATAAGCCCTAAATTCAATAATGTTGCTATGCAGATTCCCCCGCTCCTTCATAGCCTCTTCCCCTGACCACCCAATCTGGGCCCAAGTTGAGGGTGGGAGAACCATATGTCCAACCTTCTTCAAGTTGGATCTCTTGAAGCATAGTTGCCCCTGCCTACCCGGTTCTGCTGCCTCTGCAGGCTTGACCACTCGCTACCCATCTGCCAGCCACCCCACAGCCATCTGGGAATGGGATGCCATCTTACCTCCGCCCCCTCCCAAACCTGCTGCTGCATCCGCAGCAGTCAATCAAGCTCATTTAAGTCTGGTGCCACCAATGCTTCCACCAATCAGGAAGCATCTTGGACAACGGTTCAAGCCTGAGCTCCAACCCAATTACTAGCCTCATCCATCCCAATTGAGGAAAATGCGGCCTTGTATGACATGAGCCCATGGTCCTCATTGGATGAAACTGATGAATTTGGTAATGTGATTGAAAACTTCAATGTCAATATGAATTAATTTAATACTACACAATCCACCATTGTGATCCTTAAGTGCTTTTATGCCCCATGGCCAAATGACGATGCGCTGTGCACCCAACACCATTTCTCTGTGGCAATTGCTTAGCCTGAAAAGGAATACCTCCGCCATGTTGTTGCCCACACAGCAAAAATGCTTGACAAAGGTCTCCCCCTTTCCACTATTGCCCCAGACTTCCCCCCGCAGAGCAAAAAAGCCATTATCCAGTTGCATAACCATGCTTCAGATGACGTTCAGAAAGTAGTTGCCACTTCACAAACCAAAGAAAAAGTTATCCGTGCTAGTGCAATTTTAATTTCCCAACTTCCTGCCATCTGCATTCAAGCAGAGAAATGCTTGTCCACTTACATTGGCGCTATTTACAATGATAGTACTTTCTATGACTAACCACTCCTCAGAGATCTCCTCCCACATATCGCTGATAACCCCATGCCCTTGCTCTCTGCCTTGGCTCGTGCTTTGAATGTTGAGGAAACCGCAGATGAGCCCCCTGACCCCCCTTCCCCTTCCGCCATAATGGGATGAGAGGCCCGCCGCTATCCCACCTGGTTGGATGTGTTGCTCGTTTTTTGTGTCTCACTGCACGTTTTGGGCAGTTGCTTACGGTGTTTGTGTTTGATTTGTTTTGGTGTTTTGCCTTAGTAATGTCCATCCCCCTGGTTGCGTATCTCATATTAAATTTTAAAAAATTTTAAAAATTTTCTTTGCCAAACCCCCATGACATCAGTAATGGGGCCCTACAGCCCGTGAATCAACTGGGTTGTCCATGCCATATTTTTGATAATGACCCTAGGTGTAGACACTTGGGCCTATTGTCTCAAACTCCTTATGAATTTTTCCCTGATCTTGCAACTCCTTAACCCAAGCCCATTGGCCTTGAGGATGCATCAGCTTGGTTCTTTGCCGGGTTGTTTGTTATATTTGTGGCCTGTCAGAACTCCATTGTTAAGCACCTCCCAGCCAATTTATATTTCATTCAAGAGCGATGCCTCTGGCATTCAAGATCTCCTTTTGGATGCTTTTGCATCCCAAATAGAAGCCCAGTTTAAACTTTATCTGCCGTTGCCCGACATAATTGATCATCCATTGTTTCTGGTCATTTCTGTCCTCCTCATTGATATGGGCGACGCAGTGGTTACTATATTCCTTATGAATGTTTAGTTGGTGGTCAGCCTTTGGTGGATTATATTTCTTTTTAGTACTAGATGGTCCCCAGGTGGATCATATTTCAATTTCCAAATTTCTAAGCAGTTCCCAGATGGCTTTGGAGGAATTTTTCATGGTCAACTTGTTCCATTACCCTCTACTCTCCCCCTTGGTTCAATCCCAAAATGGTTCTTTCATGATGGGATTACCAATTTGGCCTTGGGGTATGTTCCTGAGGTTAAATTAGTATCCAAATTAGCTCCAGATCCTAACGCCGCCCCCGCGCCCAAGTCAGTGTGCTCCAGCTCACCTGTCTTTGCAATCTCTTTAATGTCTACAGAAAAGGCCGCATCCACCAAATAAACAAAATTAAGCCTACTTATTATTACTAATGAAAATTAAATCGGAGAACACCAGGTGTCCTTTAAGGCCTTAATTAACACTGGATTAAATGCAACTTTATGACTCTGGAGTTGGTTCAGAAGCTTGATCTTGACTTGGACCTGGGGCTAGCAGAATTGGTCGCCCCGTTAAACTCCCAACCATCCTATGAGTACAACGTCCAGTACCCTTCTAGGTTCACCATTTTAGTATTTGCAATTGCTTTTTTTTGGCAATGGCTAACCTCATGTTCCCAATAATTTTGTTGTGGGTTGCTGGTGTCACCAGCATATGAGAACCCAATTGGAACCTAACACGCTGTTGTTTCCAAAATGGTCAGGTGGAGAGTGAGTTCCCTTTATTAGATACCCTTACCAAGGCTCAAAACCGTGGATCAGTTACAACTCTGGTATCTCTCATAGGTTTTCCACAAGATTTCCACACTGCATTGATGAGGTATCAGAGCATTTTGATTCCATAAAGTCTAACTTCCCCCACACACAGAAATTGATTTGAAGTTTATGACTATGGTCATGTGGTGAACATAAATTGCTCACTGTATCCACATACAGTAGAGGAGGAGGTTGCCCTTGATGCCTAGTTGGATGACATGATCAAAAAGGGTTAGTTGTTTGGAAAGATATCCCCTTTCGCCTATCCAATTGTCTTTGCTAAGAAGGCGGATGGTTCCCTTTGCCCCTGCATGGAATATGGGCACCTTAACAATATAAAGGTCCACAACTCTTACTCACCGCTATTGGAACATACAATTAGCAAAGCAATTGCCAAGTTGCGTATATTTTCAAAGCTCAATCTAGTTAATGCCTTTAATCAAATTTGTGTGACAGAAGATAAGGAATGGCTTTTCACTAACTGGACAAGACTAGGCATCTTCCAATTTTGAGTAATGCTTTTTGGGACTTTCTTTTACTGCTCAAAGTCACTTTTGAGCGATTTCTAAATTAAAGTTTTATTTATCCACAGCCGTCTGCCCAAACCTATTCTTTAATGTCCTTGGCTCCGCCGCCTGCCACCCCAGTGTGGGGCAGCGGTGCACCCCCACCTAGCATTTTCTGCCCCACGGGCAAGCGCGTTCAGATGGGCTCAAACAGCCTGCCCACTGCTTCCAGCCATTTTGTCCCCCCACGGGACTTAGCGCTCCACCTGGCGCGCGTCCACCCTTCTCGCCCCATCCTCTCGCCCTCCCTCGCTCTGCTATTCGCTATTGCCTCAGAGTGGACTATGGGCGTTTGTTCCCACATGCTGATAAGGCAATTATTGACCTAGCCACTACAGACTTTGCGCCAGCTGGCTTTATAGACTTCCGCCCTTTTAAGGGCTACTTTGACGTTGGGTTCCAATCTGAGGAGGATGCTGAAGTGGCAGCACAAACTCCTCTAATTTATAAAAAAACCCCCATTCCCACAACCCGTACTCACCTCCCTTCAGACACCACGCTAGTGGTATCCTTTGCAAATCTCCCATCCCACCTTCCACCCCAGGTTTTGTATGACCAGTTGGTCGTGGGGCTCATGGCTTATGGCACTCAGCCCAACCTCATCTTTGCCATTCCATCTGGTGCAGAACGCCTTGCTGCTCCTCGTGCAACAGCCACCATCATACCACACCACCCTACCATAGCCCAACAAATCCCACCCCGCGCTGTGTGGCTG